>NW_026510208.1:0-14698 GCF_026875155.1 Cherax quadricarinatus | reverse complement strand
CCGCTTTACAGTTTTGTACATGGCCGTCAAGGGCAGTCCCTTCAGCAAGATTTTTATTTTCCCCATTGTTGTAGAAATTTCCGGTTTTCTATGAAAGCAGCTTTGATGTTGCCCTTTTTAAATACCCTTGTGATTTTAGTCCACGGTTTTTTCTATTTTGGCATCCCAAAAAACATTCCCCTGTTTTAATACTGCTTGTAGATAGTTTTGGATTTTGAAAGGGGCGTGACACCAATTTCCAAAAAAATGACAATTTATGCATGTGGAAGCCGTTTGTTTGACTGACACAGACTACACACAGCTTCATAATGATTTGAATGGTTGATTTACTGCAATTCTACTAGCAACCTCTTGAATATTCTATTAATAACCCCCCTTAAATGAAGCTCTAGCTATTTGTATTTCTGTTTTCTAACTGTTTTTGTATTTTGGACAGCTTGCTGTGCACTTTCCCTGATATATATTTAATGTTTTGTGTTTATAAGGGCGCCTACAACCCCATCCGTTTACAGTCTGCTTTATTGTGACCCAAAAGAAAAAACAAAAGTTTCTCCTTTTACATTTAGCAATATATACAGGAGAAGAGGTTACTAGCCCCTTGCACCCGGCATTTTAGTCACCCCTTACAACACTCATGGCTTATGGAGGAAGAATTTTGTTCCACTTCCCCCTGGAGATAAGAGGAAATAAACAAGAAAAAAAAAACTAGAAAGAAAATAGAAACCCCAGAGGGGTTGTGTGTATATTTATGCTTGGCAAAAACCCTTTGGTAATAAATCCCGACAAGTTGGTTTAGAGAGACACGTAAAAAAACCCACTATGACATATTTATTAGAAAACGTTTCTGCCCTGGGACCTTGATCACTTCTAACATACAGAGGCAGAAAGACATTATATACATAGGTGAGAGTGAGGTGTGAGGGACGCACGTGACCTGAGGAATGTCATAAGAAAATAAGAATGGAGGAACACTACAGAAGGCCTACTGGCCCATGCGAGGCAGTCCTTATCAAAAAAAACCTCAAACCTTTTCCATCCTATGAGAGGGAGCATGGACACGGGGGTCGTCCCTCAGTTACTAAAAAACAACAGACATAGCCCCACTCCACAAAGGGGCAGTTAAAGCAAACAGCAAAGAACTACAGACCAATAGCACTAACATCCCATATCTTAAAAATCTTTGAAAGGGTCCTAAGAAGCAAGATCACCACCCATCTAGAAACCCATCAGTTACACAACCCAGGGCAACATGGGTTTAAAAACAGGTCGCTCCTGTCTGTTCAACTACTGGATCACTACGACAAGGTCCTAAATGCACTAGAAGACAAAAAGAATGCAGATGTAATATATACAGACTTTCCCAAAAGCCTTCGACAGTGTGCCCATGTGTAATAGCGCAAAAAATGCGCGCTAAAGGAATTAACAGGAAAAGTCGGTCGATGGATCTATAATTTCCTCACTAACAAAACACAGAGAGTAGTCGTCAACAGAGTAAAGTTTCCCAGGCAGCTACGGTGAAAAGCTCTGTTCACAAGGCACAGTACTAGCTCCCATCTTGTTCCTCATCCTTTAATTCCGACATAGACAAGGATGTCAGCCACAGCACCGTTTTCTTCCTTTGCAGATGACACCCGAATCTGCATGACAGTGTCTTCCATTGAGACACTGCAAAGCTCCAGGCGACATCAACCAAATCTTTCAGTGGGCTGCAGAAACAATATTTAAGTTCAACGATGAGAAATTTCAATTACTCAGGGTATGGTAAACATTGAGGAAATTAAATCTTCATCAGAGTACAAAACAAATTTGGCCACAAAATAGAGCGAAACAATAACGTCAAAGACCTGGGAGTGATCATGTGGAGGATCTCACCTTCAAGGACCATAACATTGTATCAATGCATCTGCTAGAAAAATGACAGGATGGATAATGAGAACCTTCAAAACTAGGGAGGCCAAGCCCATGATGACACTCTTCAGGTCCCCTTGTTCTATCTAGGCTGGAATATTGCTGCACACTAAACAGCACCTTTCAAGGCAGGTTTAAATTGCCGACCTAGAAAATGTACGAGAATTTCACGGCGCGGGATAACGGAGATAAAAACACCTCAATTATTGGGAGCGCTTGAGGTTCCTAAACCCGTATTCCCCGGAACGCAGGAGGGAAAGATACATGATTATTATCACCTGAAATCCTAGAGGGACTAGTACCGAACTTGCACACGAAAATCACTCACTAGGAAGCAAAGACTTTGGGAGACGATGCACCATCCCCCCAATGAAAAGCAGGGGTGTCACTAGACGTTAAGAGACCATACAATAAGTGTCAGGGGCCCGAGACTGTTCAAATGCCTCCCAGCAAACATAAGGGGATTACCAACAGACCCCGGCATTCTTCAGCTGGCACTGGACAAGCACTAAAGTCAGTTCCTGGGATCAGGCCGGGCATGTGGCTCGATCGTTGGTTTGCGTTGCAGCCAGCGCAAACAAGCCTGGTGATCAGGCTCTGTCACCTGGAGGGGCCTTGGTCTCAGACCGGGCCGGGGGTCGTTGACCCCCGGAAAGCTCTCCAGGTCAACTCCAGGTATAAATCCGTCACATTCTTTTCCTATCCTCTTATCTGACTTAGGTACATGGATGTCAGCCACAGCACCGTGTCTTCCTTTCGCAGGTGACACCCGAATCTGAGGCAGTGTCTTTCCATTGCAGACCACTGCAAAGGATCCAGCGCGGGGACATCAAAACAAAATCTTTCTCATATCTCAGTATGTATACACGAGGGTAATTAATTCGTCAATCAGAGTACAAAACTAATTCTGGCCACAAAAATAGAGCGTGAACCACCATCGTAAAAGACATGGGTAGTGGATCATGTCGGAGGTTTCCCTTTCAAGGACCATAACATTGTATCAAATCGCTATCTGCTAGAAAATGACATGATGGAAATGAGAACCTTCAAAACTAGGGAGGCTAAGCCCATGATGACACTCTTCAGGTCACTTGTTCTATCTAGGCTGGAAGATTGCTGCAACTAAAGCACCTTTCAAGAGAGTGATGAAATTGCTGACCTAGAAAATGTACAGAGAACCTTTCACTAGCACGCATTAACGGAGATTAAACACTCAATTACTGGGCAGGCGTGAGGTTCATAAACCTGTATTCCCTGGAATGCAGGCTGGGGAGAGATACATGATTATATACACCTGGAAATCCTAGTTCTGGGACTAGTACCGAAACTTGCACACAAAAATCACTCACTACGAAAGCTAATGACTTGGCAGACGATGCACCATCCCCCCAATGAAAAGCAGGGGTTGTGTCTCTAGCAGTTAGAAGACCATTACAATAAGTGTCAGGGCCGAGACTAGTTCAATCTGCCTCCCAGCACACATAAGGGGGGATTACCAACAGACCTGGCAGTCTTCAAAGCTGCATGGAACAAGCACCTAAAGTCGTTTCCTGATCAGCCGGGCTGTGGCTTCGTACGTTTGGTTTTGCGTGCAGCCAGCCAGCAACAGCCTGGTTGATTCAGGCGATGATCCACCAGGAGACCTGGTCACAGACCGCGGCCCGCGGGGGCGTTTCTGACCCCCGACGAAACTCTCTCCAGGTAAACTCCAGGTAAACTATGATGAGGCGGGTAGACGATGAAATCTTGTGGACTCCTTGTTGTTGGGTTGGTGGTGATTAAGTAGCATTATGCCATTGTTTTTGAAATTTTGTAGTTTCCTGTGTTGCATTCTATAGTGTTGGTTGACGGCGAGTAGTGAGTTATAGCAGCCGTGGGTCTGAGGTCTGGTTCTAGTGAGAACGAGATGTTCCCTCATCCTGTTCATTCAAATGCCGTGGAGCTTGTGGTGGACACAGGCGTAATTATATGTCTCTGTTAGAGGCATTTCGATGCTCATTCAGGCTGACTGCAAGATCTCTGCCTGTCTCGCCTACATATTTCTTGGGACAGAACCCACAGGGGATAGTGTAGACGCCTGCTGTAGAAGTTAGAGGTGTGGGGCTGCGTTTCGTAGTGACACCTCCATGACACCTCCCTCCTCCCCTCACTTCTGCCTGGTAGACTAGTTACCAGCAGGCAAAGACACCTATGGTATACACTAAAAAACCCACCCAACACCACATACTCACACTGCTACATTTTGCTTCCTCTGCTGTGGGTAACCTACTGCACACACCTCATCTACTCCTTTTCTGGCCACACTAACTGACAAGGAATAATAGTACACTTTTGGTTTCAGTTCAATCCCAGAACTATGGAGCATTATTTTATATAATTTTCTGTAGCACACTGCATAATAGCGGTCCTCCTGCCTACCAGCTTCTCTGGTGCTGTGTCACATGTGGTCACCCAGTCTCTAAAACTTTTCTGGTTTTTACCTTCTGAAACCCCAACCTCCTTACCTCTCTTACCTGTACTTCTTTCACCTCTTGCCCTCTAGTTTCTCGTCTGGGAGCCTCCACATACCTGCTTCTTCTTGGAGCCATTCTCCTGGATGCTGAACCTATCACCTGTGATGCTTGAAACCTATCACCTGTGATGCTGAACCTTCACCTGTGAGCTGACCTATCACCGGTGATGCTGAACCTATCACATTTGAAAGTTGAACCTATCATTCTGTGAAGCTGACCTATCACATATGAAGTTGACCTATCATCTGTGAAGTGAACTATCACCTGTGTTGCTGAACCTTTCACCTGTGATGCGAACCTGATCACCTGGGATGCTGAACCTGATCACATTTGAGTTGAACCTATCATCAGTGAAGCTGAACCTATCACATATGAGTTGGAACTATCTCTGTGAAGCTGAACATATCAACCTGTGAGGTGAACCTATCCATATGAAGTTGAACCTATCATCTGTGAAGCTGAACCTAATCATGTGAAGCTGAACCTAAATCACCTGTGAAGTTGAAACTATCACCTGTTGAAGCATGTAACTATCACCTGTGAAGCTGAACCTATCACATGGGAAGTTGAACCTCACCTGTGAAGTGAACCTATACATGTGATGCTGAACCTATCACATGTGAATGCTGAACTATCCCCTGTGAGCTGAACCTATCCATGTGAAGCTGAACCTATCACATGTGAAGCTGAACCTATAACCTGTGAAGCTGTAACTATCACATTTGAGGTGAACCTATCACCTTGTGAAGCTGATCCTATACTGTGAAGCTGATCCTATCACCTGTGGAAGCTGAAACATATCACAGTGAAGTTGAAACCTTCACCTGTGAAGCTGAACCTTTTACCTGTGGAAGCTGATATCCTTTCACATGTGAAAGCTGAACCGATCACCTGTGAAGCTGAACCTATCACTGTGAAGCTGGAACCTATCACATGTGAAGCTGAACCTATCATCTGTGAAGCGAGCCTATCACCTGTGAGTTGAAACTATCACCTGTGATGCTGAACCTATACTGTGAAGTTGAACCTTCACCTGTGAATTCGAACCGATCACCTGTGATGCTGAAACCTTCACCGGTGATGCTGAGCCTGTCAAGCTGAACCCTTTCCACCTGTGGAAGCTGAACCTATCCACCTGTCAATGAACTATCACCTTGTCAGCTGAACTCTTTACCTGTCAAGCTGAACCTTGCACTGTGAAGCTGAACTAATCACCTGTCAAATGAACCTATCACCAGTCAAGCTGACTTTCACCGGTGAAGATGAAACCTATACCTGTGAAGCTGAACCTATCACTGTCAAGCTGGAACATATCACCTGTGTTGCTGAACATATACACTTGTCAATGTGTACTATCATCTGTCAAGCAGGTGAACCTATCACCGGTGTAGCTGAACTATCACTTGTTGAAGCTGAACCTATCACTGTCAAGCTGAAAATAGCACTGTCAAGCTGAACCTATCACCTGTGAAGATCAACCTATCTCCTGTCAAGCTGAACACTATCACCTGATTCAAGCTTGAACCTATCACCTGTCAATCTGTACCTATCACCGCGTCAAGCTAAATTGTGAAGCTGAACCTATCACCTGTAATGCTGAGCCTTTACCCTGTGAAGCGGTAACCTATCAACTAGTGAGCGCGCGCTGAACCTATCACCAGTGAAGCTGAACTATCACCTGTGAAGCTGAACTATCACCCGTCAAGCGGAACCTACTCCTGTCATGCTAAACCTGTGAAGCTGACCTATCACTGTAAAGCTGAGGCCTATCACCTGTGAAGCTGAACCTATCACCAGTGAAGCTGAAACTTTCAACTGGAAGCTGAACCTAATTCAACCGTCAAGCTGAACTATAACCTGTCTCAGCTTAACCTAGCACCTGTCAAGTCTGAACCTTTCACCTGTCAAGCTGAACCTATCACTGTGAAGGTGAAACCTATCACCTGTCAAGTGAACCTTTCACCTGTGAAAGGTGATACCTATCACCTGTCATGCTGATCCTCCACTGTCAAGGCTGAACTCATCACCTGTCCAAGCTGAACCTATCAGCTGTGAGGCTGAATCCTATCACCTGGGAAGTGAACCTCTCACCTGTGAAGTTGAACTAGCACTGTGAAGTTGAACCTATCACCTGTTGAAGCTGACTGAAACTATCACCTGTGAAGTTGAAAACCTATCACCTGTGATGTTGAAACCTATCACTTGTGAAGCTGAACCTATCCTGTGAAGCTGGAACCTATCACCTGTCAAAGTGAACCTATCGCTGTGAAGCTGAACCTATCACCTGTGAAGGTGAACCTATTCACCTGTGAAGCTGAACTTCACCTCCCTGTGAGGTTGAACCTATCACCTGTGAAGCTGAAACTATCACAGGCGAAAGCTGAACCTATCACCTGTTCAAGCTGAACCTATCACTGTTCAAAGGTGAACTTATCACCTGTTCAAGGTGAGCCTATCACCTATAAAGGAACTAACCCTGTGATGAAGCTGAACCTATCAGCTGTGAAGCTTAAACCTATACCTGTGAAGCTGAGCCTATCACCTGTGAAGCTGAACTTATCACCTGTCATGCTGAATAATCACCTGTCAAGCTGAATCCTAATCACCTGGAATGCGGAACCTATCACATGTCAAGCTGAATCCTATAACCTCTGAAGCTCAAACTTTCACCTGTCAAGTTGAACCTATACCTTGTGAAGCTGAACCTATCCACCTGTCAAGGAGAAACCTTTTCCTTGTGAAGCAGAATTTATCACCTGTCAAGCTCAACCTATCACCTGTCAAGCTGAACCTATCACTTGCCAAGCTGAACCTATCACCTGTCAAGCTGAACCTATCACCTGTGAAGTGGAATTTATCACCTGTCGAGCGAACCTATCACTTGTCAAGCTTAAAACCTATCACCTGTAACTGAACATATCACCTGTCAAGCTGGAACTTTATCACGGTCAAGCTGTACTATCACCTGTCAAGCTGAACCTATCCACCTGGCCATGCTGAACAATCACCTGTCAAGTGAAACCTATCACCTGTCTAGCTGAACCTATTCACCTGTCAAGCTGAACAAAATCACCTGTCAGCTGATCCTTTCACCTGTCAAGTGAACCTATCACCTGTCAAGCTGAACCTAGCACCTGTCAAGCTTGAACCTATCACTGTCAGCTGCTGACTTAATCACGGTGAAGTGAATCCTATCACCTGTCAAACTGAACCTATCACTGTCAAGCTGACCTATAACCTGTTCCAAGCTGGAAACCCATCACCTGTCAAGCTGAACCTATCACCTGTGAAGCTGAAACCTATCACCTGTCAAGCTGAACCTATCACCTGTAAAGCTTAAAATCTTTCTACTGTGAGCTGAACCTATCCACCTGTCAAGATGAAACCTAGCACATGGGAAGCTGAACTATCTCCTCTCAAGCTAAACCTATTCCATCTGTCAAGCTGACCTATCTCCTGTCAAAACTGAAGCTTTCACCTGTTCAAGCTGACCCTATGAACTGTCAAGCTGTGAACCGATCACCTGTCAGCGGAAATCTTTAACCTCTGACGCTGATCCTATCACCTGTGAAGGCTGAACTAATAACCTGTGAAGCTGTACCTACACCTGTCCAAGCTGGAACCTATCACCTGGTTCAAGTTGATACTATCATCTGTTCAAGATTAACCTATCACCTGTGAAGCAGAACCTATCCACCTGTCAAGCTGAATACTTTAATATGTCAAGCTGAACCTATCACATGTGAAAGCTGGCCTATCACCTGTGATGCAGAACCTATCTCATGTCAAGCTGAACCTATCCACCTGTCAAGTGAACCTATCACCTGGCAAGCTGAACCTATCACCTGTCAAGCTGAACCTAATCACTCTGAAGCTCAAACTATCACTGTCAAGCTCGAAACCTTCACTTGTGAAGTGAATGTATCACTCTCAAGCTGGACCTATCACCTGTCAAGCTGAACCTATCACTTGTCAAGCTTGAACCTACACCTGTCTAGCTGAAAACCTATCACATGTCAGCTGAATTTATCACCTGTCAAGCTGAACCTATCATTGTCAAGCTGAAACCTATCACCTGTCAAGCTGAACTATCAACCTGTCAAGCAGTGGACTTAATCACTGTCAAGTGACCCTATCACTGTCAAGCTGAACCTTTCACCTGTCAAGCTGTACCTATCCACCTGTCAGCTGAACCTAAAAACCTGTCAAGGTGTATTATCACCTGTCAAGCTGAATCTCTATATTCGAATCTTAATCTATCACCTGTGAAGCTGAACCTATCACCTGTCATGCTGATCCTTTCACTTGTCAAGCTGAAACCTATCACTGTCTAGCTGAAATATCACTGTCAAGTGAACCTATCACCTGTCAAGCTGTATAACCTATCACTGTCAAGCTGAACCTATCATCTGTCATAGCTGACCTATCACTGTCAAGCTGAACTATCATTCTGTCAAGCTGAACCTATCACCTTGTGAAGCTGAAACCTATCACCTGTCAAAACTGAACCTATCACCTGGCAAGCTGAACCTTATATCCTGTCAAGCTGAACCTATCACCTGTAAGCTGAAAATCTCCTGTCAAGCTGAACCTATACCTGTGAAGCTGAAACTATCACATGTCAACTGAAACCCTATCAACTGTCAAGCTGCACACTATCACCTGTCAAGTTGATCCTATATCGGCCAAAGCGGAACCTATCACCTGTCAAGCTGAACCTATCACCTGTGAAGCTGAACTATCACATGTCAACTGAACTTATCACCTGTTCAACTGAACCTAACCTGTCAAGCTGAACCTATCACCTGTCAAGCTGAACCTATCACCTGTCAAGCTGAAACCTATCACCTTTGAAGCTGAACTTTACTCACCTGTCAAATCGGAACCTATCACCTGTCAAGCTGAACCTATCACCTGTGAAGCTGAATCTATCACCTGTGAGAGCGGAACTATCACCTGTCAAGCTGAACCTATCACCTGTCATGCTGAACCTAATCTCATCTCAGCTTAAACCTATCATCGGTCTAGCTGAAACTATCTACTGTCAAACTGAAGCTTTACCTGTCAAGCTGAACTATCACTGTCAAGCTGAACTATCACCTGTCAAGCTGAACCTATCACTGTCAAGCTGATGTAACTATCACCCCTGGGTCAAGCTGATCTATCACCTGTCAAGCTGATACCTATCACCTCTCAGCTGATACTATCACTGTCAAGCTGAACCTTGTTTTAAGTCTCTTTGCATTTCTCGTTGCCTACAATTCCCTCAGTTGACAACTTCTCAACCTGTTTCTGACTTCACATGAAGGTGGAGGTTCAATCACCATTTGTGTGGTCGGCTTCTTTCTGTTCCCCAAGACTCTTCACCATCCCTCCTTCTTTCTTGTTCCACTGCAGGACCTCCTTGTTAGCACATATCTCCAGATCATTTACCTCCCTTCCCTTGTCAGACCTCTTTTGGTTCCCTCCATAGTCTCCCTGATCTCTTTCTTGCTCATCTCACTTGTCTCTAATCTCCATGGTATTGCCATCTTTCTTTGACGCTGAGACACCTTGACACTGTATTGACACTTATTGCCAGAGACGCAACCTCAATGGACACCGGTTGTGCCTCCTTCTTGCCCCTTATTATTTACACAACCCTGCCAGCAATCATTTCTCTCACTTCATTCCGAGTCCTCCTTGCTTATACGCTTCCGTTGAACTCACACAATTGGCTCACTGACCTTCTACGACCATACATATTGTTGATTCCAATGTATTTGATAGAGAGATGCCTTTAATGTCACATACAAGGCTATAAATTATTCCAACACTGACAGCGGTCAACAGGGAGGTGGTGGAGTCAGTAGCAATGTATGTCAGAGACAATTTAAATTGGTGTGTTAGACAAGATATTAATTAGAAGCGTCAGCCACAAGAATCTGTTGGTTACAGCTTCTCGAGGGCCAGAAAATTAATTTTGGGTGTGATTTCTGGGCCCCAAATCTTGATAGGGAGTGCAGTAAACTTCTATGGGACGAAATCGTAAGGCATCTACATACGATAAATGTTGTGTGCTAATGGGTGAATATCAACTATAGACAGATGGTCTGGAGCAATTTGTCTGGTAATTTAGAGTCAGGTGACTTTCTTGAACGATCCAGGATTGTTTTTAAAACAGTTTGTGCTGGAGCCTTCTTAGGGAAATAACCTCTGTGACTTGGTTCTTGCCAGTAGGGGAAACATTAATTAATAATCTTGAGGTTAATGTATTGAGCTTGGGAAAGTGATCACAAATCCTCAGTTTTAATATATCATGACATGAATTCCCCTAATAATGGCAATCAAGTCTCCGTCCCTGACTTTCGCTTGGCTGATTTTCATAGGGATGAAAAAATTACTTAGGGTGTGGCCTGAACTGGAATGGGACCTGATAAGGGTCAGGTAGGTGGTGATGGTTGCCGATATGATGCTTTCCAGGGCATAGTTCTAGCTGCTCAGTCTGAAATGATGTTCCAAAGTTGGAAATCAGATCAAAACAAAAATTGATCCTAAATGGAATGAACAATAGATTAAATAATCTGATTGATCAAAAGAGAAGATGGCAATATAGGCAAATCAAAGAAGAGAGGGGGAATAAGAAATCGGATATATTCAGTTAAAGAGAGAAATAAAAAGGGAATTAGAAAGCAAAAGAGATTATTAGGTTAAAGTTGCAAGAGAATCGAAGACTAACCCAAAAGGTTTCTTTCAGGTTATACAGAAGTAAGATCAGGACAAGATAGGCCCACTCAAAGTTCCTTGGGTCAGCTCACTGAGAGTGTTAAGGAAATGTGTAGAATTTTAAGACATACTTCCTCTCAGTTTTTAACAGGGAGGAATACCAGGCGATTATTCCAATAATGATATATATGTAGAAACAGGACGCTTTAATAAAACTGTGCACCGTTTGGGTCACAAGTTGACATGGTCCTTAGGCAAATAGATAAATTAAAACCTAAACAAATCCCCAGGCCCTGATGAACTGTATTGCAGGGTTTAAAGGAATGTAAAGAGGGCTTAGCCACCTTTGGCTAATCTTTTCAACATATCACTACAAACTGGCATGGTGCAGTTAAGTGGAAAAATGGCACACAATGTTGATACTATTTTTCAAATAGGTGGACGGTCTTAGCTTGAACTTAGACCATTAAGCCTTAAACCTCCATAGAGGGGAAAATTTATGGAATCAATAATTGCGAGCAGTTCCGTAGCACCTTGAAAAGCATAAATTAATCAACGAAATTCAGGCATGTTTTACAAAGGGGGCGTATCCTGGGCCTTACGAATTTATTAACTTTTTTCACTAAGGTATTTGAGGAGGTAGAATCATGGTAATGAATCTGATATTGTGTATATGGACTTCAGTAAGGCTTTTGACTGGGTCCCACATCAGGACTATTGAGGAAAATTATAGCACCTGGGAATAGGAGAAATTTTTTCCTGGATAGAGGCAATGGTGACAAAGAGGCAGCTGAGGAGTTTGCATAAATGGGGAGAAATCAGAGTGGGAAGCGTTAGAGCGGTGTTCCAACAGGGGTCAGTGTTGTGACCCCCTGCTGTCCAATCTTCATAAACGATAGATGCGGGCATAAAGAGCGACATCGGCAAGTTTGCCGATGACAACCAAAATAGGCCGTCGAATTCATTCTGACGAGGACATTCGAGCACTCAAGGAAGTTTTGAATAGGAATGATGCATGGTCGGAGAAGTGGCTGATGCGTTTATATAGACAAATGCAAAGTTCTAAATGTTGGACAGGACAATAACCATGCCACATATAAACTAAATATGTAGATCTTAATATTATGGATTGCGAAAAAGATTTAGGAGTTCTGGTTAGGAGTAATCTGAAACCAAGACTACAGTGCATAAGTAATCGCAATAAAGCTAATAGAATCCTTGGCTTCATATCAAGAAGCATAAATAATAGGAGTCCTCAGGTTGTTCTTCAACTCTATACATCCTTGGTTAGGCCTCATTTAGATTATGCTGCACAGTTTTGGTCACCGTATTACAGGATGGATATAAATTCTCTGGAAAATGTACAAAGGAGGATGACAAAGTTGATCCCATGTATCAGAAACCTTCCCTATGAGGATAGACTAAGGGCCTGAATCTGCACTCTCTAGAAAGACGTAGAATTAGGGGGGATATGATTGAGGTGTATAAATGGAAGATGGGAATAAATAAAGGGGATGTAAATAGTGTGCTGAAAATATCTAGCCTAGACAGGACTCGCAGCAATGGTCTTAAGTTGGAAAAATTCAGATTCAGGAAGGATATAGGAAAGTACTGGTTTGGTAATAGAGTTGTGGATGAGTGGAACAAGCTCCCGAGTACAGTTATCGAGGCCAGAACGTTGTGTAGCTTTAAAAATAGGTTGGATAAATACATGAGTAGATGTGGGTGGGTGTGAGTTGGACCTGATAGCTTGTGCTACCAGGTCGGTTGCCGTGTTCCTCCCTTAAGTCAATGTGACCTGACCTGACTAGTAGTTGGGTGCATTGGACCTGCCTCGCATGAGCCAGTAGGCCTTCTGCAGTGTTCCTTCGTTCTTATGTTCTTATGTTCCCATGAGGATAGTCTGAGGGCCCTAAATCTGCACTCTCTCGAAAGGTGTACAATTAGGGGGAATATGATCGAGGTGTATAATTGGAAAACAGGAATAAATAAAGGGGATGTAAATAGCGTGCTGAAAATTTCCTGCCAAGACAGGACTCACAGCAATGTTCTCAAGTTACAAAAATTCAGATTCAGGAAGGATATAGGAAAGCACTGGATGGTAATAGGGTTGTGGATGAGTGGAACAAACTCTCCAGTACCGTCATAGAAGCTAAGACATGTAGTTTTACAAATAGGTTAGATGAATACATGAGTGAGTGTGGGTGGGTGTGAGTTGGACCTGACTAGCTTGTGCTACTAGGTCTGATGCCGTGCTCCTCCCTTAAGTGGAAGTGACCTGACTAGGTGGGCTCATTGGGATAATCCAGAAGGGGGAACATGGACCTGCTTCTCACAGATCAGTAGGCCTGTTGCAGTGTTCTTTCTTCTTATGTTCTTATGTTATCTGTCCCGTTTTGGGGTATGTGCTGTTGCATTCTTCTGATCCCTTCCCTGATGAAACATTGAATGAGAGTGCACTACTTGTGTATATTGGTATACCGTTTCAACAGGTCTTTGTTCTCTGCCGCATTATACTGCATCCTATATTTATTTGCATAGGTGGTATACAGTTTGGTCTCCCGTGCATTCTGTATCTCTGTATTTGCATTCTTGATCTCTTCTCTATCACTGCCCATCTGTGTTATGAAGTGATTTTAAATGTTCATCATCTTGGGGAGCATCCCACAGTGACTCTCGTGGTGATCACTTGGAGATTCTTATCACTTCTCATCCTCTTCATGTTTTTTTACGAGCGCTCTCACTCATTTTGACTCGCACTCAGTGTCTCTCTTGCATTGTTCTTTCTATCTGCTCCTTGTCATGTTGCACTTGATTTATGCTTGGTATGTTCTCCAAGATTTGCATGACAGTGATCACTTTCCTATTGTTCTTACTTCCACCTTATATTCCAGCCCACCTCGTTGCCCCCATTGGCAATTTGGACAAGTGATTTGGGACATATATTCTCATCTTACCACTTTGTCCTCTATTGATGAGCTTGTGCACCAGTTTTCGACCTTAGTTTTGATTGCAGTGGCAAGTTCCATTCCTCATGCCTCACGCTGGCATTCTCAGACATGTGTGCCTTGGTGGTCTCCAGTGTGTGCCCTGCAATGCATTTGAAACATGCTGCATGGGGCTGTTATCAATATAATCAGACTGCAGATCATCTTTTGGATTTTAAGCAGGCAAGGGCAGTTGCTTGCCTTTCATACGTGATGCTAAATGCACTTGTTGGGAAGACTATGTTTTTACCTTTACCTCGACTTCTCCTATGTCTGCGGTTTGGAAGAAGGTATGGAAGTTGTATGGCAAGTACACTCCAGACCCACCTCCTGTTTTGTAGGTTGCTGGTGTTAGTGTTGTGGAACCTCTTGAAGTTGCCACGGAAATCAAGAACTGTCTTTTTCATGTCTCCCAAGGGCTTCACCTCTGTCCCTCATTTCTTGATTCTAAGTCTGCCAAGGAGCAGATACCCTTGGATTTCTTTGTAAAGGGGGGAGCCGTAGTCCAGACTTTCTGCTTGCTGGTCATCAGAAACTGGGCCTGATGATATTCATATCCGATGCTAAGCATTGCTTTTCAGCTCT
>NW_026510206.1:0-14768 GCF_026875155.1 Cherax quadricarinatus | reverse complement strand
CCCCCAAAAAATGAAATATAGAATAAAAACCTTCAGAAAAATAAAATATGATAAAGAAACCCGTCCAGAACAATGAAATGTGACAGGAAAACCCGTCAAGAACAATGAAATATGACAGGGAAACCAGTCCAGAACAATGAAATATGACAGGGAAACCCGTCCTTAACAATGAAATATGAGAAGAAAACCCGTCCAGAACAATGAAATGTGAGAGAGAAACATGTCCAGAAGAATGAAATATAACAGGGAAACCCGTCCAGAACAATGAAATATGACAGGGAAACCCGTCCAGAACAATGAAATATGACAAGGAAACCCGTCCGGAACAACGAAATATGACACCTAAGCCCGTCCTTAACAGTGAAATATGAGAGGGAAACCCGTCCAGAACAATGAAATATGAGAGGAAACCCGTCCAGAACAATGAAATATGACAGGGAAACCCGTCCAGAACAATGAAATATGACAGGAAAACCCGTCCAGAACAATGAAATATGACAGGGAAACCCGTCCAGAACAATGAAATATGAAAGGAAACCCGTCCAGAACAATGAAATATGACAGGGAAACCTGTCCAGAACAATGAAATAAGACAGGGAAACCCGACCAGAACAATCAAATATGAGAGGAAAACCCGTCCATAACAATGAAATATGAGAAGGAAACCCGTCCAGAACAATGAACTATGAGAAGAAACCCGTCCAGAAACAACGAAATATGAGAAAGAATTTAGTACGAGAACAATATAAAAGTGAGTAAATCGGCACAAGAGGGGGGCTTATTGTAAATGTGACAGATTAACGTCCAGAACAATGAAATATGACAGGGAAACCCGTCCATAACAATGAAATAAGAGAAGGAAACCCATGCAGAACAATGAAATATGAGAATGAAACCCGTCCAGAACAATGAATATTATGACGGCGAAACTGTCCATAACAATGAAAAGAGAGAGAAGGGAAACCCATGGCAGAACAAGAAATATGAGAATGAAAACCGTACAGAGCAATTGATATATGACAGGGAAACCGTCCAGAACATGATATATGATAGGGAATGACCTGTCCAGAAGCAATGAAATGTGACAGGGAATAACCCGTCATGAAAATGAAAAATGTTGACAGGGAAACCCGTCAGATCAATGAATTATGAGAAGGTAACCGTCCAGATCAATGATATAGGAGAGGAAAACCGTCCAGAAACTATGAACTATGAGAAGGAAACCCGTCCCAGGAACAATCAAATATGAGAGGAAAAACCCGTCCAGAACAATGAATATGGAGGTGACCCGTCAGACAATGAAATATGACAGGGAAACCCCGTCCTTATAACAATGAAATAAGACGAAGGAAACCCGTCCAGAACAATGAAATATGACAGGGAAACCCGTCCATAACAATGAAATAAGAGAAGGAAACCCATGCAGAACAATGAAATATGAGAATGAAACCCGTCCAGAACAATGAAATATGACAGGGAAACCCGTCCAGAACATTGAAATTTGATGGGGAAACCTGTCCAGAACAATGAAATGTGACAGGAAAACCCGTCAAGAACAATGAAATGTGACAGGGAAACCCGTCCAGAACAATGAAATATGAGAAGGAAACCCGTCCAGAACAATGAAATATGAGAAGGAAAACCGTCCAGAAAACAATGATATATGAGAACTGTAATTCGTCGAGAACAAAGAAATATGAGAAGGAAACCCGTCCAGAACAATGAAATATGACAGGGAAACCCCTCCATAACAATGAAATAAGAGAAGGAAACCGGTCCAGCAACAATGAAAGAAGCAGGGGTAGCCCGTACAGAACAATGAAGTTAAGTATGAGAGGGAAACGCGTCCAGAACAACAAAATATGACAGGGAAACCTTTCCAGAACAATGAAATATGAGAAGGAAACTCTTCCAGAACCATTACATATGAGAGGGAAACCTGTCCAGAAGAATGAAATATGACAGTGAAACCCGTCAGGAACAATGAAATATGACAAGGAAACCCGTCCAGAAAAATAAAAAATGAGAGGGAAACCCGTCCAGAACAATGAAATATGAGAAGGAAACCCGTCCAGGAAAATGAAATATGAGAAGGAAACCCGTCCAGAGCAATGAAATATGAGAAGGAAACCCTTCCATAACAATGAAATATGAGAGAGAAAACCCGTCCAGAACAATGAAATATGACATGGAAACCCGTCCAGAACAATGAAATATAACAAGGAATCCCATCCAAAACAATGAAATATGACAGGGAGACCCGTTCAGAACAATGAAATATGACAGGGAAACCAGGTCGAGAACAAGAAATGATGACAGGGATACCCGTCCTGAAACATAAGGATATGTGAGAGGTCAAAACCAGTCAGGACAATGTAAAATATGACAGGGGGAAACGTACAGAACAATGAAATATGAGAGGTAAACCCGTCCAGAACAATGAAATATGAGAATGAAACTCGTCCAGAATTATGAAATATGACAGGGAAACCCGTCCAGAACAATGAAATATGAGAATGAAACCCTTTCAGAACAATGAAATATGATAAAGAAACCCGTCCAGAACAATGAAATGTGACAGGAAAACCCGTCAAGAACAATGAAATATGACAGAGAAACCAGTCCAGAACAATGAAATATGACAGGGAAACCCGTCCTTAACAATGAAATATGAGAAGAAAACCCGTCCAGAACAATGAAATGTGAGAGAGAAACATGTCCAGAAGAATGAAATATAACAGGGAAACCCGTCCAGAACAATGAAATATGATAGGGAAACCCGTCCAGAACAATGAAATATGACAGGGAAACCCGTCCAGAACAAGGAAATATGACAAGGAAACCCGTCCGGAACAACGAAATATGACACCTAAGCCCGTCCTTAACAGTGAAATATGAGAGGGAAACCCGTCCAGAACAATGACATATGTGAGGGAAACCGGTCCAGAACATTGAAATATGACAGGGAGACCCGTCCAGAGCAAAGAAATATGACGGAAACCGGTCCAGAACAATGAAATAAGACAGGGAAACCCGTCCAGAACAATGAGATATGAGAGGGAAACGCGTCCAGAACCATTATATATGACAGGGAAACCTGTCCAGAACAATGAAATATGACAGGGAAACCCGACCAGAACAATCAAATATGAGAGGAAAACCCGTCCATAACAATGATATATGAGAAGGAAAACCCGTCCAGAACAATGACTATGATAAACTGAAGGAAACCCGTCCAGAACAACGAAATATGAGAAAGAAATTCGTAGAGAACAATATAAAATGAGAAGGAAAATCGCACAGAGCTATGAAATGTGACAGATAAACCCATCCAGAACAATGAAATATGACAGGGAAACCCGTCCATAACAATGAAATAAGAGAAGGAAACCCATGCAGAACAATGAAATATGAGAATGAAACCCGTCCAGAACAATGAAATATGACAGGGAAACCCGTCCAGAACAATGAAATAAGAGAAGGAAACCCATGCAGAACAATGAAATATGAGAATGAAACCCGTCCAGAACAATGAAATATGACAGGGAAACCCGTCCAGAACAATGAAATATGATAGGGAAACCTGTCCAGAACAATGAAATGTGAGGGGAAAACCCGTCCAGAACAATGAAATATGAGAAGGAAACCCGTCCAGAACAATGAAATATGAGAGGGAAAACCGTCCATAACAATGAAATATGAGAAGGAAACCCGTCCAGAACAATGAAATATGAGAAGGAAACTCATCAAGAACAATGAAATATAAGAGGGAAACCCGTCCAGAACAATGAAATATGAGAAGAAACCTCATCATAGAACAATGAAATATAAGAGGGAAATCGTCCAGGGGGAATTTTATGAAATATGACATGGAAACCAATCAAGACAAGGGAATATGACAGGGAAACAGGTCCAAGAAGCATTGCGCATATGAACAATGAAATATTGCAGGGAAAGGTCTCCAGAACAATGAAATATGAGAAGGAAACCCGTCCAGAAGAATGAAATGTGACAGGGAAACCAGTCCAGAACAATGAAATATGAGAGGAAAACCCGTCCAAACAATGAAATATGAGAAGGATACCCGTCCAGAAGAATGAAATGTGACAGGGAAACCAGTCCAGAACAATGAAATATGAGAGGAAAACCCGTCCAAACAATGAAATTTGACAGGTAAACCCGTCCAAAACAATTAAATATAACAGTGAAACCCGTCCATAACAATGAAATATGAGGAGGAAACAGTCCAGAGCAATGAAATAAGCGAATGGAAAACCCGTCCGGAACAATGAAATATGGGAGGGAAACCCGTCCAGAAGAATGAAATATGAGAAGGAAACCCGTCCGGAACAACGAAATATTGCAGGGAAACCCGTCCAGAACAAAGAAATATGACAGGGAAACTCGTCCACAACAATGGAATATGAGAAGGAAACCCGTCCGGAACAATAAAATATGAGATGGAAACCCGTCCATAACAATGTAATATCAGAAGGAAACCCCACCAGAGCAATGAAATATGACAGGGAAACCCGTCTAGAAGAATAAAATATGACATTGAAACCCGTCGAGAACAATGAAATATGAGAAAGAAACCCGTCCAGAACAATGAAATATGACAGGGAAACCCGTCCAGAACAGTGAAATGTGACAGAGAAACCCGTCCAGAACAATGAAATGTGACAGGGAGGAAAACGAGTCCAGAACAAGCGATTTTGGAAAGGGAAAAACCGTCCAGAACAATGAAATATGACAGAGCAACCCCGTATAAAAGAATGAAATTTGACGGAACCGGTGCAGAAACAATGCAATATGTCAGATGAAACGTGTAAACAAGAAATATGCCAGGGAAACTTCTCCAGAGCAATGAAATATGAGAAGGAAACACGTCCAGAAGAATGAAATTTGACAGGGAAACCAGTCAAGAGCAATGAAATAAGGCAGGGAAACCCGTCCAGAACAATTAAATATGACAGGGAAACATGTCCAGAAGAATGAAATATGAGAGAGAAATCCGTCCAAAACAATGAAATGTGCAGAGAGGAAACTCGTCAAGAACTATGAATTTTGAGAAGGAAATCGCCCAGAACAATGAAATATGACAGGGAAACCCGTCCAGAACAATGAAATATGAGAAGGAAACTCGTCAAGAACAATGAAATATGACAGGGAAAACCGTCCAGAACAATGAAATATGACAAGGAAATCCGTCCAGAACAATGAAATATTACAGGGAAAACCCGTCCACGAACATGAAACATGACAGTAAACCTGTCCATAACATGATATATGGACAGGGAAACAAGTCCAGAACCATGCGATAATGAAAGGAAAACCGTCCAGAAAAATGAAATATAACAGGAAAACCGGGTCCAGAGGCATTTGAATGAGACAGGGGAATCCCGTCCAGAACATATGAAATATGACGGAAACCCGTCCAGAGCAATGAAATATGAGGAAGGAAACCCGTCTAGAACAAAGAATATGAGAAGGAAAACCCGTCCAGATCAGGGAAAGATGAGAACGAGAACCCGTATAGAAAAAGAAATTTGAGAAACGAAAAACCATCAAGAACAATGAAATATGAGAAGGAAATCGTTCCAGAACAATGAATTATGGCCAGCGAAACCCGTCCAGAACAATGAAATATGAGAAGGAAACCCATCAAGAACATTGAAATACGAGAAGGAAACCCGTTCAGAACAATGAAACATAAGAGGGAAACCCGTCAATAACAATGAGATATTAAGAGGGAAACGCGTCCAAACAACGAATTATGAGAGGGGAAACCCGTCCTGAACAATGAAATATGTAGAAGTAAACCGTCCTGAACCATTATATATTGACAAGTAAACCAGTCCAGAACAATGAAATATGACAGGAAAACCCGTCCAGAACAAAGAAATATGAGAAGGAAACCCGTCCAGAACAAGGAAATGTGAGAAGGAAACCCATCCAGAACAAGGAAATATGAGAACGAAATCCGTAAAGAACAAAGAAATATGAGAACGAAAACCCTCAAGAACAATGAAATTACGAGAGGATTACCGTCTAGAACAATGAAATATGGCCGGGAAACCGGCCAGAACAATGATTTATGACAGGGAAACAGTCCAGAACATTGAGATATGAGAGGTGAAAACCCGACCAGAACAATGAAATATGAGAGGGAAACCCGTCCATAACAATGAAATATGAGAAGGAAACCCGTCCAAAACAATGAAATATGAGAATTAAACCCGTCCAGAACAACGAAATATGACAGGGAAACCAGTGGCGAACAATGAAATATGAGATGGTACACCGTTCAGAACAATGAAATATGACACATAAAGCCCGTCCTGAACAGGGAAATATGACAGGGAACCCCATCCAGAAGAATTGAAATATTAAGGGAAACCCTCCAGAACAATGAAGTATGACCAGGAAAAAACCACGTCCGAACAATGGAAAATTGAGAAGGAAAACCGTGGGATATGAAATTGAGAGGGAAACCCGTCTAGAACAATTGAAATATGACTGGAAACCCTGTTCAGAACAATGATATATGGGACAACTTAAGCCCTTCTAGAACAATGATATATTGAGATGGAAAACCTTCCAGAGAACGAAAAATGACAGGGAAACACGTTCAGAACAAATGAAATATTACAGGGAACCCGTCCATAACAATGAAATTATGACAGGGAGACTCGTTCCTGAAGAATGGATATTAGAAGGAAAAACCGTCAAAAACAATGTAATGTTAGAGGAAACCGTCCAGGAAGAATGATATATGACAGGGAAACCCGTCCAGAACACTGATATATTACAGTGAACCGTTCCTGAACAATGAAATTTGGACAGAACCTGTTTAAAAGAAAGGAAATTTGACAGTGAAACATGCGATATGACAGGGAAACCGTCAAGAACTAATGCATATGACAAGGAAACCGTCAAGGACATTGAAAATATGACAAGACATAACCCAAATAAATGAATGAAACTATGACAGGGAGAAAACGCGTCCAGAAACATGCATTAGGCGGGGGAAACCTCTCCAGAACAATGATATATGAGAAGGAAAACCCGTCCATAACAAAATATGAGAAGTTTTAACCCGTCCAGCAGACAATGAATTTATGGCGGGAAACCCGGACAGAACAATGAATATGGAACAGGGTTAAACGGTCAGAACATTGAGATATGAGAGTGAACCCGGAACAAGAACAATAATAATATGACAAGGAAAACCGTTCTGTTCATGAAATATGACAGGGAAACCGTCCTTAAGAGAATGAAATATGACAGGGAAACCCGTCCAAAACAATGAAATATGACAGGAAAACCCGTCCAAAACAATGAAATATAACAGTGAAATGCGTCCACAACAAAGAAATATGAGAAGGAAACCCGTCCAAAATAATGAAATACGCGAAGGAAACCCGTCCAAAACAATGAAATATGAGAATTAAACCCGTCCAGAACAACGAAATATGACAGGGAAACCCGTGCAGAACAATGATATATGAGAGGGAAACCCGTCCAGAACAATGAAATATGACACCTAAGCCCGTCCTGAACAGGGAAATATGACAGGGAACCCCATCCAGAAGAATGAAATATTACAGGGAAACCCCTCCAGAACAATGAAATATGACAGGAAAACACGTCCAGAACAATGAAAATTGAGAGGAAACCGTGCGGAACAATGAAATATGAGAGGGAAACCCGTCTAGAACAACGAAATATGGCAGTGAAACCCATCCAGAACAATGAAATATGACTGGGAAACCCGTTCAGAACAATGAAATATGACTGGGAAACCCGTTCAGAACAATGAAATATGACACTTAAGCCCGTCTAGAACAATGAAATATGAGAAGGAAACCCGTCCAGAACAATGAAATATGGCAGTGAAACCCGTCCAGAACAATGAAATATGACTGGGAAACCCGTTCAGAACAATGAAATATGACACTTAAGCCCGTCTAGAACAATGAAATATGAGAAGGAAACCCGTCCAGAACAACGAAAAATGACAGGAAAACCCGTCCAGAACAATGAAGTATTCAGGGAACCCGTCCATAACAATAAAATATGACGGGAAACTCGTCCGAAAATGGATATTGAAGGAAACCCGTCCATAACAATGTAATGTTAGAAGGAAACCCGACCAGAACAATGAAATATGACAGGGAAACCCGTCCAGAAGAATAAAATATGACATTGAAACCCGTCAAGAACAATGAAATATGAGAAGGAAACCCGTACAGAACAATAAAATTTGACATGGAAACCCCTATAAAAAATGAAATATGACAGGGAAACCCGTCCAGAACAATGCAATATGACAGGGAAACCGTCCAGAACAATGAATTATGAGAGGTAAACCCGTCCACAACAATGAAATATTAGAAGGAAACCCGTCCAGAAGAATGAAATGTGACGGAAACCAGTCCAAAACAATGAAATACGACAGGAAAACCCGTCCAGAACATTGAAATATGACAGGAAACCCGTCCAGGAGAATGAAATATTAGAAGGAAACCCGTCCATAACAGTGAAATATGAGAAGAAACCCGTCCAGAATTATGAAATATGACAGGGAAACCCGTCCAGAAGAATGAAATATGACAGGGAAACCAGTCCAGAACAATGAAAATATAAGAAGCGAGGAAACTAGTCAAGAACAATGAAAATATGAAAAAGTAACCCGTCCAGAAACAATGAAATATAAAAGGGAACCTCCAGAACAATGAAATATGACAGAAAAACCTGTTTAAAAGTAAAGAAATTATGACAGGAACCATGCAATATGACAGGGAAACCGTCCCAGGACAATGAACATATGACAAGACAACCCAAATAAAAGAAATGAAATATGACAGGGAGGAAACGCGTCCAGAACAATGCTAATATGACACGGGAAACCATCAGAACATGAAAAATATGGCGGGGGGAGGAAGGAAAACCTCTCCAGACAATGAATATGAGAAGGAAACCCCGTCCATAACAAAATATGAGAAGTTAACCCGGCATGAAACAATGAAATTGGTGAAGAAACCCGTCCAAGAACAATGAAAATATGAAAAGGACCCGTCCTGAACTACGAAATATGACAGGGAATTCCGTCCAGAACAATGAAATATTACAAGGAAAACCCGTCCAGAACAATTGAAATATGAGAAGGAAACACATCCAGTACAATGAAAATATGAGAAGGAAAACTCTTCCAGAAAACAATGAAATACTTGAGAGGGAAACCCGTCCAGAATAATGAAAATGTGACAGGAAATCCCGTTCCTCGCAATGAAATGGGAAGGTAAACCCGTCCAGAACAATGAAATATTACAGGAAGCCCATCCTGGACATAATTTGATGTGACAGGGAAACACGCAGTGTCAGAACAATGTAATTATGACAGGGGAAAACCGTCCAGAACAATGAAAATTGAAACGGATAACCGTCGACAACCAATGAATCATGACACGGAAAACCAGTCAATAAGAAATATGAAAAGGAAACCCGTCCAGAACAATGAAATCTTAGAGGAAACCCGTCCAGAGCAATGAAATATGAGAGTGGGAAACCCGTCCAGAACAATGAAATATGAGAGGGATACCGTCCAAAACAAAGAAATATGACAGGGAAATCTCGTCCAGAACATTGAAATATGACAGGGGAAACCCGTCCAGGACAATTGAAATCTGACAGAGAAAACCCGTCAAGGACAATGAAATATGAGAAGGAAACTCGTCAAGAACAATGAAATTTGACAGGGAAACCCGTCCAGAACAATGAAATATGACAGGGAAACCCGTCCAGAACAATGAAATATGACTGGGGAACCCGTTAAAAGAATAAATATGACAGGAAACCGATCAGAACTGTGCATTATGAACAGGGAAGGAGGGAACCGTTCAAGAACAATGAAATATGCTTGGAAACCGTTCAGAGGAACTATGCAATATGACAAGGAAACGTTCAGAACATGAAATTTGACAAGTAAACCCGTTCCAAAAAACAATGAATATGGACAGGAAATCCACGTCTCCTATAACAATGAAATGTGTTGCCATCGATATTGGGCCGTGAGGACGTGCTGCGCAGTAGCTCCTGATTGAGTGGCTTTTGCGCAGTGTTGACGTTGTACTTGCTCTGTGAAGCTCTGTTTGCGCGCTCTCTAGAATTGAAGCAGATGCCACTCCATCGTGCAACTTTACACAACAGCTTAAGAAGGAATTGAGGTTGGCGAAATATGGATATCGGCGACTGACGAGGGGGAAGAAACAAAAGATTCGGAGTAGTCCTCCTATTTTGAGTCCTCAGGTCATGAAGGGAAACTGGTCAGTGGCTTGGGACAGCAGGGCAAAGAAGTTGACGATCAAGCTATAGCACGATTGGAAGTTGATATACGAATGAAGAAGAAAGAGTCTGCCGTGGGAAAATAATTAAAAAAAAAATGTTGTGGGAAACATTTCTTTTCATACATTCTCAAAGTGATAACCGACGAATGTGAGGTCGAGACTGGGAATCGTCACGACGTACGACACCAAGGAAGGTACGAATATTGTTGTTGTTGGGGATAGCAAAGTTAGGTATATGGATAGGGCGTTCTGCTTGGAAGGACAGGATAGGAGACAGAGAGTTTGCTTTCTGGGGCTGGGTGGAGGATTATTGTTAGCGTCTGGATGACATTCATGAGAGGTAATGGGAGCAATCCTACTTATCTGTCTCAGTGCTGGAGGAAACGATGTTGGCAGGAGTAGGAGTGAGAACTGTTAGGCAGGTTTCTGGTCAGCAATAGAAATAATTAGGAGTAAGGGTGGTATTTTGCCAAGGAGGGGAGTTGGAAATGAATGGTTGTCCAGGGCAACTGGTGTCAATTGCTGGCTGGACAAAATACTGTAAGGAAAATGCGGGGTAACATTTCATTGTCATATACTGGGGACCTCTTCTATGGCAGAAATGACATGTATGCCAGGGATGGGGTTCACTTATCTAGGTGTGGGGTGGGAGCACTGGCAACTGCGGTGGAGGGAGCAGTTAGGACTTTAAACTAGGAATAGGGTATGGCGTTTTTGGGGGCAGGAAAACAGTGGAAAGGTCCCAGTGTAGTTAATATTACGTGTTCTAGGGGAACTAGTCAATAATAAGAAGTTGTTATTGAAAAGCCAGGGGGACTTGGGTGATTAAGGACAGTAATACGGTTTAGTAGAAAAATAGAAATGAGCAGGATGGTAAAGAGAAAGGAGAGTCTTTCAATGTTTTTTATGCTAATTTGCCGTCAGTGCCTAAGGAATAAGCTGGACGAGTTGAGATTAGTTGCTAGTGCAGGTTTCATTGATGTATTTGCCTTTTCTGAGACGTGGTTTAATTCATAAAAGTTCGGGACATGCCTGCGGAATGTATATTAAGGGTTTTAAATGTTCCAAGAAGATTGGAAGTATTGGGGAGGGAGGGGGGAGGGGGTTGGCATTTATGTCGAGATCGCTTGAAACTGTTGCATAAAAAAGGGTATTAAGTCTGAAGTAACTATACAGAAGTCTGTTTGGTTTAGATTTTCCAGAGGGGCATGAAAAACTGATTTTAGGAGTGACTATACCGTCCCCAAAAACTTAGATAGGGTCCTAGGGAAACTACTATGGGAGGAAATGTTTAAGGCCACAAGCACGATAATGTAGTAATTCTTGGAGACTTTAACTTTTAGTCATGGTTGATTGGAATTTCTTGACTGGAATTTTAGATTCTACGAATTCTTAGAAGTATTTCAGGGATTGTTTTTTGAAGAAGTTTGTGGACAGAACCAACAATGGGAAATAACCTGATTGACTTAGTTTTGGCAAACAATTGAATCCCTTGTTATATTAGAAAATTTTTCAGAGGAAACTGGGTGCTAGCGACCACAAATCAATTACATTTAGCATTGATGGAAGTACGATAGTAGGCGATAACTCAGTAACAGTCCAGATTTTCGCTTAGCAGATTACGAGATGGGCTTAAAAAAGAGAACACTTATCATCTGTTGACTGGGGTAACGAAGAGAGCTATCAATATGACAGTTTTCTGAACACTATACATGCTGCTCAAAGAGCGTTTATCCCATATAAAGAAATTAGATCAAATAGAAATGACCCAAAATGGAGGGAATAATAGGCTCAAATATTACTAGGGCATAAGAAAGGAATTTATAGGGTATCAAAAGAGGTGAGGGTCATCTTATGAATCAGTATATTGACATTAAGAGGGACATTAAAAAGGGGATAAGAAAAGCTAAAAGGGACTATGCTAGGGATTCTAAAACTAACCCAAAAAAAAATTTCCAGGTCTATAGAACAAAAGTTAGAGATAAGATAGGTCCCCTTAAAATAACTAGGGCACCTTACTGACAAAGAGAATAAAATGTGCTTGATTTTAAATAATTTTTTTTCTCTCAGTTTTTACACAGGAAGACAACTAACAATATTCCAGAAATTTAATTTTTACAGTGGGCTAGAAGAAGATACATTATGTAACATCACAGTCATTTAGTGAGATGGTTGTGAAGCAGATAGACAGGCTGAAGCAAAATAAGTCCCCGGGGTCCTGATGAGGTTTTTTCAAGGGTTTTTAAAGGGAATGCAAAATGGAACTTTTGTGAACCATTAACTAATATTTTTAATTTATCTCTTCAAACAGGTGTAGTTGTCTGATATGTGGAAGATGTGCGAATGTAATTCCTATTTTTAAAACAGGGACAAGTCGTTACCGTCAAATTACCGCCACAAAAAGCCTGACCTCAATTGTAGGCAAATTACTAGGTCAATTATAGTGAGATTATAAGAAGCCATCTCGATAAGCATAGCTTGATTAATGATATTCAGCATGGATTCACAAGAGGCCGGTCTTGTCTAACTAATTTATTAACTTTTCTTCAGTAAAGCTTTTGAGGCTGTTGACCACAATAAAGAATTTGATATTATTTACTAGATTTTAGTAAGGCTTTTGATAGAGTTCCGCACCATAGACTGTTAAAGAAAGTGGCAGCTCATGGCATTGGGGGGGAAAAATGCTCTCGGGGGATCGAGTCATGGTCACTGACAGGAAGAAGGTGTCCATAAAGGGGTTAAATCCGAGTGGGATCTGTAACAAGTGGCGTTCCACAGGGATCAGTCTTGATGAGGGGAATTACTAGTGATATGAGCAAAAATTCCCCGATGACACAAAGATTGGTAGGATAATTTATTCAAACGTAGATGTTATGGAACTTCAGGAGGATTTAAATAAACTCTTTCTTGGTCAGAAAAGTGGCAGATGCAGTTTCAATGTAGATAAATGAAAGGGTTCTGAAGCTTGGGAGTGCCCATAACCCTAGTACTTAAAAGTTAAATGTGTAGAATTTAGCCTTTACAGATTGCGAAAAGGATTTGGGGGGTTATGGTGAGCAGCAACCTTAAACCAAGACAGCAATGCCTAAGCGAAACGTAATAAGGCAAATAGATTACTGGGATTTATACCCAAGAAGTGTAAGCAACAGAAGTCCAGAGGTATACGCAGCTTTATACATCTTAGTAAGGCCTCACCTAGATTATGCAGCTCAGTTTGGTCTCCGTACTACAAAATGGACAAAAATTTTCGTTAGAAAACATTCAGCGTAGGATGACTAAATTAATACATAGCATTAGAAATCTTCCTTATCAAGAAAGATTGAAGACTCTTAAGTTACATTCTCTTGTTAGACGAGGAATGAGGGGAGACCTGATCGAAGTGTATAAGTGGTAGATAGGTATTAATAAAGGGGATATTAATAATGTCTTGAGGATGTCTCTCCAAGAGAAAAACCGCAGTAATGGATTTAAATTAGATAATTTTTAGATTTAGAAAGGACATAGGAAAGTATTGGTTTGGAAATAGGGTAGTTGATGAGTGGAACAGTCTACCTAGTTGGGTTATTGAGGCTAGAACTTTGGGTAGTTTCAAATCTAGGTTGGATAAATACATGAGTGGGAGGGGTTGGATTTGAGTGGGACTTTCACATCAGAGCTTATTTCTTGGGTGGCATTGAAAATTGGGTTGGGCAAATGTTTTGTTAGTGGGATGAATTGTAAAGGACTTGCCTAGTATGGGCCAGCGGGCCTCCTGCAGTGTTCCTCCTTTCTTGTGTTCTTGTGTTTTGTGAAATATAACAGTGAAACCCGTCCATAACAATGAAATATGAAAAGAAACCCGTCCTGATCAACGAAATATGAGAAGGAAACCCGTCCAGAACAATGAAATTGCAGGAACCCGTCCGAACAATGAAAAATGGAAGGAAAACCCCTCCAGAACAACGAAATATGACAGGGAAACCCGTCCAGAACAATGAAATATGAGAAAGAAACCCGTCCAGAACAACGATATATGACAGGGAAACCCGTCCAGAACAATGAAATATGAGAAAGAAACCCGTCCAGAACAACGATATATGACAGGGAAACCCGTCCAGAACAATGAAATATGAGAAAGAAACCCGTCCAGAACAACGATATATGACAGGGAAACCCGTCCAGAACAATGAAATATGAGAAAGAAACCCGTCCAGAACAACGATATATGACAGGGAAACCCGTCCAGAAAAATGGATATGACATCCGAAATGTGTACCAGGGCTGGTACCAGGACGTGTGTAGCACACGTGTTTTTAGGACATGTGTAGCAGGGCTGTGTATCAACACATGTGTTTCCAGACTATGTACAGGACATGTGTACCAGGACTGTGTACCAGGATATTGTACCAGACTGTGTGCAAGGGCGTGTACCCGGGCTGT
>NW_026510205.1:0-14325 GCF_026875155.1 Cherax quadricarinatus | reverse complement strand
GATAGTGTTTAAAGGAAAGGGATTTTGTGGGGTTGGGATTGCTTTTCGTAGTCCGGGTTGGTCTGATTCAGTCAATCTGCAGAACATCGTAAGGGCTGGAGATATAGGGTCGGCTATAAGTGCCACCTCGATCTCTTCCTGACTAACTCTTGGTATCTGCTCCGGAGGTAGCGCCGCATCGGATTCCCTTCCTTTCTGAGGTGTGCTACGTAATTGGGAAATCAGGCTGTCGGTTTCCTCCGTTTCATCTACTGTCTCGTCCTGATCATCAGGAAACAATAGTTTTGTATGATGGAGCGCACAGTGTTTGCAGAATAGTGTCTCTCATATTGTACCCCTAAAACTCTAGCGACTTGCCAACATGTTTGTAATTTCAATGTGGCCAGTCTCTGAGAAGTAATGTCATCGAATAAGAATTTTAACTCTTCATAGTTTATAATAGGTCAATAATGAGCCAAACTAGAGCTCCTGGACACAGGCCCCCATTTATTATGAATAGGAGCTTGTTTTTAAAAAGTTATTGTTTATCCAGGGTTACATTGCTTTCTCCCTCAACAAGGGGAGGAGTCTCCTTTTTTCGTAATACTATTAATAAACCAATTTCCTTGATATCTCAGTTTCATCAATCTTCAAGAGGTAGGGGTGAATCAATACAAGGTCGTCACTATTATGTTAGTTTTAACCCCTTCAGGGTCCAAGGCCCAAATCTGAAGTGGTGCCCCAGTGTCCAAGAATTTAAAAAAAAAAAAATTATTTTTTCTTATGAAATGGTAAAGAATCTTTTCATGAAGGTAATAAAACAAAAAAGTACGAAATTTGATGGAAAATTGACAAAATTATGCTCTCGCGAATTTTGATGTGTCAGCGATATTTACGAATCGGCGATTTTGCCGACTTTGACTCCCATTTTAGGCCAATTACATTATTCCAGTCAACCAATTCTTAGCTATTACACTAGTATTACTTCTATTCTATCGATTGAGCACAAGAAATCGCCAAGTCAACTGTTTCAACTACAAATTAAAGTGATCGGAAATTGTTAAATTTGGCCAATTTTAACAATAAGTTCAAAATATTCCAATTTCAAAATAGGGTCCAGAATAAACAATGTAGGTATTCCTGGAGCTAAACTAACATTTCTTCTGTTCATTATTTATGTTTTGAGGCTTTACAAATAAATTCCATTTTGATTTTTTATTCACATAATGAATTTTTATTCACATCAAAAAATAGAAGATTTACTGTTATGCAATACTGTAATAATTGTATAAATATCATCACACATATTGTAAATGCATATTAGACCCACCAGCTGGCGTGTATTAGACGTGTGAGGTCGTTTGTTTACTCTTGAATATCAGCAAAAATTCAACATTTCTGCTACTTTGAGCTCAGCTTCAAGACATTTCCAGTGCTAAAACCAATCAAAATTATCTCTATTTCTGTAATATGTCTTCCATTCTATTAAATGAGACCAAGAAATCACAAATACAACTAAAAAAAACATACGAAAAACACTGAAAAGTGGTTTTAAAAAAAAAATCATGATTTCAGTTTTTTTTTCTCATTATACCAGTGTCTGCAGGATTGTTTTATGTGGTGCACACATACCACTAATGTATTTTTCTTATCTGGGGCCCAAATGTCCCATCACAGTTTTCAGAGTGAGCTGAGCTCATGAAGAATTTATACCATTTGGCCCCCTAAAAGAAAAAGCCGTAGATCTGGGAACACCCTGAAAGGGTTAATAAAATACTTAACTTCAACTAGAATATAAAAAGGTACATTCATTTTAACCCTTTGGGGGTCGACAGGCCCCTCCAAAAACTCGTTCTCGGGTCGGCCAAATTAAAAAAAAAAAAAAAAATTATTTTTTCTTTGAAAAAATAATTTTTTTTTTAAAATTTAATAAAAAAAAAAAAATTTTCCATCAATACTTACGGAATATGGATGCATGAGTTTGCAAAAAATGAGCCGCGTATGGCAACAGCGGCGACTGCCGCTCCCCCCGGTTAAAAACTTTATTTTTACTGTTTTTGAAGATTTTTTGTTTTTTTCACTATTTTATTTTTTAACATAATTTATGGGCCTATGAGCCCAAAAATAAGGTGCAATGTACATATTACACTCTTTGTATACAACACAATAAGCAAAAACATAATTATCAATAATTGTTTAAAAACTGTTTACAAAAACAAACAAACAAAACATTTTTTATTATTATTGTTCTAAAATAATATACCCAATATACGCCATGAACATTTCCTATTAGTTCTCAGCTTGGGGAAAAACTCTGAAACATTTTTCATACACAATGGTTTTTTTATCTTTCTCCCTCATTTACTCTTTAAATCTGTCTTCTCTTTTATCTGCTGTTTATCTCTGTCTCAGGTACACATAAATAAAAGATACATAGTATAATTACCTGGGATCCCCAAGAAATCCGACAAAGTGCTTACTCTGTTTGAAGATGTGAGAAAAAGTGTGACACGTTTTGTGGCTCTCTGAGAAAGAGCTAAGGATGGGACGTAGAAGGGGGCTTGACAGACAAAAATAGACAGACGAAATGTTGTGTCCAGCCAGTGTACTAGTGTTCCACCTCCTCCTCCTCTTCTTCCTTTCCCCCCTTTTCCCCCCTACTCTTCCTTTCCTTTCCTCTTCCTCCTACTTTCCTCTTCCTCCTCCCCCTTTCCCTCCTCCTCCTCTTCTTCCTTTTCCCTATTTCCCCCCTCCCCCTCTTTTTCCTCTTCCCCCTTCCCCCTAATTTTTCCTATTTATCCTCTTCCTCCCCCTTTTCCCTCTTATTCCTTTTCCTCCACTTTTCCCCTTTTTCCTTTCCCTCTTCCTCCTCTCCTCTTCTTCCTTTCCCCCTCTTTCCCTCTTTCTCCTTCTCCCCCTCGCCATAGTGAAATTAAAAGGGAGTCAGCGCTGTCAAAGTGACATATTGGCTCTTTACTTTTTTCCCCCCCCCGGCCTGTCAAAACAATGGGTCGGATGCTGTTCCCCCTCCTCCATTCTATTAATTTTTCTTTCTCCCTCATTCTATCTGTTGTCTATCTCTGTCCCCAAGGTACACATAAAACAAGTAAAATAGTAAAATTCCTGGGAAAACCCCCAAGAAACCCAGACAAATGCTTACTCTGCTTAAGAGTGAGTAAAAGGATGACGAAAGTTTGTGGCTCTCTGAGACAGAGAGCTAAGGGGTAGACAGGGAGTTTGACAGACGGGAAAATAGACAGACAGAAATGTTATATACCACAAAAAAAAAGGGGAGGGCGTGTTCACCACTTTTGGCTCAGCTTACCTCTTTACCCTCATCAAACGAGCATTATCAGATTTTTCTCCCCTTTTTTTTACGCGGGGGTGAACATTTATTATTACATTTTATTATTATTCCCTTTTTATTATTATTATTATTATTTTAGTTTATTTTTTATGTATTATTATTTTATTTTTTATTATTATTGTTACATTACGTATTCTTTTCCTCCTCCTCCTCCCCCCCCCTTTCCCCCCCCCCCTTTTCCCTCCCCCCCTCCTCTTTTCTTCCTCCTCCTCCTCCTCCCCCCGCCCCACCTCCTCTTTCCTCCTCCTCCTCTTGCCCCCTCCTCCTCCCTCCTCCTCCTCTCCTCCTCCTCCTCCCCCATTCTTGGAACAAGTTTGAAGAGTTTGTAGTTCAAAAATCACTTCATTATCTCCCCAATGCTCACATCTGAAGTTGGGATTTGGAAAAAAAATTGGAGTTTCCTCTTTGATTCTGGTAACAACTGAACGACGGCCCAGCACCAGAGGGGGGAAAAGGCTTGGGTTTTTTCCTCCTATTACCCTATTTTGGTAAAAGTTTTCTTTTAAAAAAACCCCCCAAAAAAATTTTTAAAAAATCTTTTCACTGTCACTTCCTCTGTATTAAACTGCACGGGGGAACAAAATGTCCCAATTCGCCGAGGGGAGTGGGAACTTCAAACACAGGGAAACGGGGGGGGGAAATTTTGTTATTGATGGCTTTTCCCAAAAAGCACCACTGGGTCCCAGATTTTTTTCCTTTACTGGCACACCCCCCCACACAGACCCATTCACTCACATCAGGCTTATCAGCCTTTTCCCGTGAGATTAGGGCCCCTAGAATTTTGCGTACTAGTACGTCAAAAAACCCCTAAGCGTGACGTACTAGTACACCAAAACCCTCAAAGGGTTTTAAAAAAGTTTTGGCCCCTTAAATCTAAGCAAAATTCTAATGCTTAAAAATATGAAATTGATAATATTTGTTTTACAATGAAATTATAAATTTTAGCTCAGGTGGGTCCCCTTTTTCAATATCCGGAAGCTTTAATTCCCGGTAATTTTTTTGCCCAGGAAAATATATATGTATTGCAAACACCAGTAAGCCAATCTTTTGGGGAAACGTGGTTGGAACGGGTTCTCCAAACACAGGGTAGGGAAAAGGGAGAGCTTGTAGAATAGAGCGGGCCTCAGTCTTCCGATGAGTGATGCTGGGGACAAGCCTCATGAATGGTAAGTAACCTCGGGGAGACCAGAAGCTGCCAAATTTACGTCACTTAACAACCCAACTCCGACGGTTGGCTTACCTAATTAAAACCCTATCAAATGATGAAGGATGAAAACATTAATACTACGGGATCCGGGGTTCGATTTAGCTATTACCAAAGCAGCACAAGGTAGGGATTATATTAAAAGTGGGGGCCCCCCCCCCATAGCGACTTTTTAATCCTTTTCAAGAGGGGTGTTGTTATGCAAATTATCTATGCGAATTTTTTCCCCCTAAGAAATAAAGGAAATCAAATAAAAACCCTGGGAAAAAGGGGGCACCCAAAAGTTAAAAAAAAAATTTTTTTACCAATGAAAATACTTTTCCTACACACAAAGAGAAGGATACATGCCAAAGTAGAGTAGTTCTTTTTTCCAATATATATTGGCATGTACTACTTACTAAATGAAGGGGGAAAAATGAACTTTTTCCCTTTATTGAAGATGCAGCAATGACTGATGGACCACTGTGCCTGGGGTGCCTTTCCTCCTGGTATGTAGGCCTGTTTTTTGGGATTTTTTTTCCCCGAACAGGCCTTTTTTCACACGTGTTGCCCCCTTCGATTCTTAAACTCTCAAAAAAACCAACCTTTGCTGGCTTTAAAAATTTACCACTATGAGCACTAGTTTTTCCCGGCATTTTTTTCCCGTTCCCCCGGGGGGTTGTCGCTGGGGTGGGTTGCATCCTGGGAGACAAATTAAGGACCCCCAATGGAAATTTGTTAGACAGTCTTCGATGACCGACTTTTTTTTTGGGGTTTTTTTCCTGGGTGGCAAATCTCTGGAGTTAATGTTTTTTTGGAAACTCAAAAACCACACCAACAACGGTGCTACAGCAGCAGCAGCAAAAGTGAAGGGAAGCGCAGCAGCGATGCACAGCAACAGAGACGGACTAAGCGCAGGGGGGGCCGGGAACAGCACAGCCAGCACAGCTGACGATGGTACAAAAAAGGGGACAAAGCTGACAGTGCTCAGCACGCAGAGATGCTAAGCAGCGAGACATTTTCTACAGCAGCAGGGGCAGTACTTTCAGAGCGCGCAGCTGTGGGGTACAAACAGCAGCAGCTGACAGTGCTACAGCAGCAGCGCCCATGTACAGCAGCAGCAGATGGTACTACAGCAGCAAACAGCAGCTGACGGGGGTACAGCGCAGCAGCACTTTTACGGGGTTTTAAAAGGGAGCAGCAGCTGAAGGCAGCGCGCAGCAGCGAAGTGCAGCAGCAGCACAGTGACAGTGGTACGCGCAGCACGCTGTACCCCCCAAAAGTAGCGATGGGGTTGGGGTTTTTATAAAACAAAACCCGGCCCCGCTCGGAGACACGCACTCCACTTTCATACTTTTTCAATGATCTTTTTCTTCATCTCAAATAATTCTCACCCTTATTGCTGTAGGGGTTGGGACTAGAAGCTTTCTTGGGGCCCTGGTCACTTATTTTCCCGAAAAATACCAAAACACTGTAATAATACAAATGTTCGATTGTATGCTTGGTGTTTTCCGCAGAGGGGGGTGGAAAAAAAAATGCCACCAGCGGGGGACTTGAGGCTGGGGTAAGGGGGCACATTGGGGCGCGTCTTGGCCAAGAGGGGGTAGCGGGTTTTTTTGGGGGGTATGCGAGGGGAAAAATTTTTGCGATAAAAGCGAGCGGTATTCGGATTGAATGGTATGGGTGCTTAAGGGATGCGGGGGTCCACTGTAGATGAAAAAAAAAAGAAAAAATTCAATATCGTAAACAAGGTTTCCTTGATCTGGTTTGGCTTCAACATTCTTTTTTGCCGCTGTGAATCTTTTCCTTTAACAGATATAAGGGGTTGATCATTTTTCCAAGGCTAAAAACCCCTCTAGATATTTGGGAATACTATGCTCCCTGGTGGGATATTTCAAACGGAAACGTTTTAATGTTTTTTCCCCGATCAGCATGATGACTTTGTTGCACAGTGGGGCTGATGGTATAATTTTTAGATGTCCTTTGTTGAGGGGCTTTTAAACAATGAAAACCCTTTTGGGGCAGTATTCGAACTAATTTGAGCCCCCATGAAACCTCCAAATTCTAAATCCCAAAAAGAATTCCTAATAATCAAAGTCTTATAAAAAAACTAACTATTACAATGATTCTTAAAAAATTCGGAAATTAAAAAAAGTTTTGTCGCAGACCCCTAGCCTAAGAAACCATCGCCCCTGAAATGGAGGGGTCTTCCAAACTGCCCTTGCTGCTCCGAGAGCAAATGACGAGCTGCGGCAAACAGACGGGGAACAATTTTTTCAAGGCCCCCCAATGCTCAACCCATTTAGCCGGGCATGGAGGGACATAAATAGAATTAAGGGTAACAGAACTGGGCAGATCGCGCACCCTCATCCCTTGCATAGGATGATTCAGTTAGTCAGTGCTTGGGCTGCTACATCTAGCTATGACAATCTTCCTAGTACCACAAAGGCAAAATTAATGGACAAATATGATGCAAGGGAGAAACTTGTTTGCTTTATGCTCAGCAAGGCAGAAGTCTGCAACATTTCTTTCACTAATTATGAACTTGATGCAGCACTAAGGGCAACTCCACATTGCCTGGTGAGGATGGTATTACTTACAACATACTCAGATTGCTGTGTCAAGTACCAGGTAATCCTTTACTTGAATTATATAACATGAGCTACGTCACTGGGGAGCTCCCTAAATCATTGACCAACAGCCTCATTATTCCCATTAAGAAGCCAACCAACAAAACTCATTTCGCCCAATATCCCTTACTAGCTGTTTGTGTAAAACATTTGAAAGGATGATTCTTAATTGTCTTATGCACAGAATTAAGCAATTCTTGTCTCCCCGGTTGCATGGCTTCATGCATGGAAGGAGTGTGCATCATTGCATTACCACCTTTCTCACTCTGCACACTGACAGCTCATACACTACCTTCCTTGACATTAAATCCACTTTTGATGTAGCCAACCGACATGTAATCATTAGTGAACTTGCCAGAATGGATGTTGGAGGATGGCTTCTCCGCTGGATTAAAGGTTACATGTCCAACAGAAAGTCGTCTGTGTTGTTCCAGGGACATAGAAGTGTAACTAAAGATTTTGAATTAGGAACCCCACAGGAAGGTGTGCTTAGTCCCACCCTTTTCAATATTCTGATTAATGTCTTACTTAATGCTATGCCTAGCCAGCCCCATCATTATATGGTTAGTTTTGCTGATGATATTATGATTCACACCACTGGATTCTCCAACACCCAAAACATTCTTAATCATGTACTAGCCTCGTGTCAGGACCTGGGGTTAATAATCTCGGGGGATAAAACAAAGATACTCAATAGGCGTACTCCTCGACAAAGAGACACAGTTCGTCAGATCCAGTTGAATGATGGGCCTCTTCTAGAATATGTAAGCAGATACAGATATATAGGCTTTGAGGTTCCACTACTTGGACCTGTTGTAACGAGACTTTGTCGCCAATACAAAGAAATTCAATTCAATTCAAGTTTATTCTCTATAAGGGTTACAATGTGGGGTTTACAGGTTTTGGGTATTGTGTGGTTTACATGTTATAAAATACTAATTAAAGAGGGGGCCACTAGGACAACTAGCCTGGCTAGGCATTTCGAGCAAACTTAGAACGGCTTCTCCTTACAGATTATGGTATTCAGGCTAAGTGACTACATCATAATTTGTGAGTTTAGCAATGTGAATGCTTTTGTTTTGGCACAATACAAAGTGTCTATATTGGAGTATCATAGGCCAACTTATGACTAGTTACGATTTATTATTTTAAGATTAAGATTAGTATTTCTGGGTTTATAGTCAGTGGGTGAGTGAGTGTAATTGTGAACCACCAGGTGGTTAACATGTAGTTAGTTGTCAGGGTGTATCAGGGAGATAAGATGTTTTCTAACTGTAGTTTTCAAAGTGATGAATGTGCCTGCAGTTCTAGAGTTTTCAGGTAGGGTGTTCCAGATTTTAGGTCCTTTGAAATACATTGAATAAAAAATACTAATGATGCTATTATACACATGCTAGAACATATATACACTGCAATAGAGAAAAAAGAAGTCCCACTGGGGATCTTCATTGACTTACGTAAAGCTTTTGATACAGTTGACCATGACTTGCTCCACGTAAAATTGTCACACTATGGTATAAGAGGGCACTCCCTCAACTACCTCAAGTCATACCTCAGCAACAGAAGCCAATATGTGTACGCAAATGGGGCAAACTCTTCTGCACAACCAATTACAGTTGGTGTCCCACAGGGAAGTGTCCTTGGCCCTCTTCTCTTTCTCCTATACATAAATGACCTACCAAATAGCTTCTCAATTACTCAAACCCACACTATTTGTGATGACAACAACATACGTCTTCTCCCACCCGAGCCCAGTCTACGCTAGCCATACTGTAAATACCGAATTACAGAAAATATCTACCTGGATGAGTACTAACAAACTTACACTAAACATTGACAAAACCTACTTCATTCAGTTTGGTAACAGAGCTACAGATGTCCCTTTAACATAATGATAAACGGATCACATATCACAAAGCTAACAGAGGGAAAATTCTTAGGAATCCACCTTGATTAATAGACTCAAATTTCATACACATATACAACAAATTTCTAAGAAAATTTCCAAAGGACTGTAGGCATACTATCGAAGATACGGTACTATGCTCCACAGTCAGCCCTCCTGGCCTATATCACTCTCTTATTTACCCCTATCTCACCTATGGAATTCGTGCATGGGGCTCAACAACAAGTAACCATCTCAGACCACTAATTACCCAACAAAAAGGCTGCAGTTAGAATGATAACAAATTCTCACTACAGGCAGCACACTCCACCAATATTCAATACACTCAACCTACTCACCATTACAAAACATCCATACTTATTACTGCACCTATTACATACATAGAACACTCAACTCTGATATTAACCCTCCCCTCAAACATCTCCTTGCCAACCTCAACAGAACACATGACCATAACACAAGGCACAGATTCACTCTTTGATATCCTCGTGTCCATCTCACGCTATGCAAAAACTCAATGCACATAAAGGCCCTAAAATCTGGAATTCTTTACCTGTAAATATAAAAGAAACACTACTGTTTATAAATTCAAGTCTCTTCTCAAAGATCACTTACTCACCCAAAACCAAATAAATACTGAATAACTGAACCTTATAAATTGTATATCTTAAATGTTTCTCACAATTATATCACATAAATGTTAAACCTAAAACCCAATCTAACTTTATTATTTTTTTAAATACACTACTAACAGAATACTCCATTCTACTGAATTATAACAATGGACCTGTCTTTGTAATACTCACTTGTGCTTTATAGTAATCAGTTTACATTAATGTTTTTCACTGATTTCATCATTGCTTAGTTAATCTTAAGTTAATTTTAAGCCAGCCCGTAATGCTATGCATAGTATAAGTGGCTTTGGCATGCTGCTCTTATCTGTATTTTTTTTGTACCTCTGTAAGTGTGCTCAAATTATAAATAAATAAATAAATAAAAATAAAGGTTTAGTTGAACACGGGGAATGTCATAGAGATGTTTGTGTCTGGTGTTATGCCTGTGGATCCTGTCACAACTATCAAGAAAGCATTTTAGGTCAAGGTTAATATTGGAATTTAAGGTCCTGTAGATATAGATTGCACAGTAGTAAGTGTGGATGTTCTGAACAGGGAGTAAGTTTAGATCTATGAAGATCTATGAAAGGCTGAGAGCACTTAAGAGTTGTGGCAGGTTTTCATCCCAGGTATGGAGCTAATGTTAAAACTGTGAAAATGATGTATCTTGCTTATATTAGATCATTGGTTGATTATGGGGCACCACTACTTGCACTCGTGTCTGACTGGAAGCTTGGAGGGCTGGAAAAACTGCAAAACAAAGCAATGAGGATCATCCTATGATGCCCTTGTACTGCCAAAATTTTAAATATGCAGAAAGAACTTAATATTCCAAGCATTAGAGATCGTGTTACTGAAAGAAATATCCTAATTGGAGTCAATATGCTTAGGTTAGCCCATTCAAATCCCTGCATAGAAGCCCTTCAAACTTTCCTCAGCACTGGTGAACATCCTTCCAGATGAATCGAAAAAACTGGAACCGACCTCCACATGAACCAGCTACATGATCTATGTTAAGTTAGGCAACAGAGACACTTCCCTGCTCCATGGGATATTGCCCCATTCCAAACTACCATTCCTCCATTTCCCCCCAAAACTCTTCTTAAATCACAACCAAAGTTCCGTCTTGAAGCCAAACATGATGCCTTAAGCTGTATTGATAACTTAGTCACACAGAACACTCTTTCACAAATTATTTACGTTGATGGTTCTGTTCACCAGTTCACTGGTGCAGCTGGTAGTGCAGCTGTTGTCATACAGAGTGATGGCTCTAATAAAGAAGTTGGAGCACACATCAATAACTGGGCCTCTACCCTTCAAACAGAATTGTTTGCCATACTCCTTGCACTCAAATGCATCCAGGTACCTAAGGTTGACACTTTAATTGTACCTGTTTCTCTGTCATGCATAAATGCTCTAAAACCTATTAAGTATAAAATTGTGGCATGCTTGTGTCAGAAGCCAGACATAGGTATGGTTAAGATTGTGGACAGTGGAGTCAGAGTGCACTTTGTTGTGGATTCCATCTCACATTGGTCTTCAGAAGCATGATAAGAACTGATAAATTGGCTAAGCTGTTTTGCTTTCAAGAGGGGTTAGATTACAATCTTGGCTTGTTCAGGTAGTAGTTTGAGAACAGTAATGCGAAAAGAACTTCATTGAGCTTTACTGACTTAAGGTTAGGGAGATTGACACAAGTCAGTCCATCTATCATCATTCCCTCATGCAGAAGGACCCACATGTCTATGGTGCATCCAACAAGATAAGCAGACTCTTGAATGTCACTACTGCCCGGCTCCGGCGGGTTACAAGTATCTATGAAAATTTTTAAATCACCACCACCAGATGTAGACCAAACGAAATGTAAACTTTGCCAGAGGACTATTGTCACACCTTGCATCATTATGTACTGGAGTGTAATCAGATTATGAATTTAGAGAAAAACTCACTCAAAAATGTTCAAGAAATGGCCAAGTATTTTATCCACAGTGGTATATTACAGACCATTTGGAGAAATCCCCTGACTTTGCTAGCTGTAAATAAAGCATTACCACGTGTGTGTGTGTACTCACCAAATTGTACTCACCTAGTTGTGGTTGCTGGGGTCGAGACTCAGCTCCTGGCCCTGCCTCTTCACTGATTGCTACTAGGTCCTCTCCCTCTCTGCTTCCTGAGCTTTGTCATACCTCTTTTTAAAACTATGTATGGTTCCTGCCTCCACACTTTACTTGCTAGGCTGTTCCACTTCCTGACGACTCTATGACTGAAGAAATACTTCCTAACGTCCCTGTGAAATCGTCTGAGTCTTCAGCTTCCCGTTGTGACCCCCTTTTTTCTGTGTCCCCTCTCTGGAACATCCTATCTCTGTCCACCTTGTTTATTCCCCGCAGTATCTTGTATGTCGTTATCATGTCTCCCCTGACCCTTCTGTCCTCCAGTGTCGTCAGTCCAATTTCCCCCAACCTTTCCTCGTACGGCATTCCCTGGCTCTGGGTGTGTGTGTGTGTGTTGTGTGTGTGTGTATACTCACCTATTTTACTCAACCCATTTGTGGTGCAGGGATCGAGCCATAGCTCCTGGCCCGCCTCTTCACTGATTGCTACTAGGTCCTCTCTCTCCCTGCTCCATGAGCTTTATCTACCTGGGCCCTTTAAAAATATGTATGGTTCCCGCCCCTTTCCCCGGCCTGGATACTCTATGACTGGAGAAATACTTCCTAACATCCCTTTGATTCATCTGAGTCTTCACTTCCCAAATGTGAGTCTTGTTTCTGTGGGCCCATCTCTGGAACGTCCTGTCTTTGTCCACCTTGGTCTATTCCGCGCAGTATTTTATGTGTCGTTATCATGTCTCCACTGACCTCCTGTCCCCCAGTGGCGTCAGGCCGATTTCCCTCAACCTTTTTTCATAGGACAATCCCGTAGCTCTGGGACTAGTCCTGTTGCAAACCTTTGCATTTTCTCTAAAATTTTTTGCCGTGCTTGACCAGGTGTGGATTCCAAACTGGTGCTGCATACTTAGTATGGGGGTGGTGTGTGTGTGTGTGTGTGTGTGTGTGTGTGTGTGTGTGTGTGTGTGTGTGTGTTTTGTGTGTGTGTGTGTGTTTTGTGTGCGTGCGTGCTTGTGTGTATGCATATATTTGTACGCTCGTGTGCATGTGTCTGTTTTGTGCGCCCTCGTGTGTGTTGTTTTGCGCGCGTGCTTGTGTGAGTGTGTGACCCATTTAATATTTGTATTTATAACTCATTACAATTGTGACCAGGTGTGGATGATATCAGTGGCTCATTACTTGTAATTTGTTCATGACTGTAACCATGTAAGGAGTGAGGTTGATTCATTACAATAAGAACATAAGAACATAAGAAAGGAGGAACACTGCAGCAGGCCTGTTGGCCCATACTAGGCAGGCCCTTTTAAACAATTCATCCCACTAACAACATTTGACCAACCCAATTTTCAATGGTTTAGAAAGACACGCAAGCAAACACTACAACACACCTATCAGAAAACGTTTACCTTTGTAACTTGCCATGATTGTGACCAGATCTCCCTGGAGTTCTTCCCTTTGTAAACTAGTTCAGCTATCATAACTTTGGGGTCCAGTCCTGGACCCATTTTTGTACCTTTGAATCTTTTGACTACCGCCACAGGATGGGTTTTGGGGTGAATAATAAAGATATTAAACTAAAAAAACTTCATTGGAGAATATTCACCCCCACTGTTGCAGCTAGAACTACTTTCAATAGCTTTGAAATCACTATCACTATCACTTTCATGCTGACATCTGAGTCTTGTTCATGGGCAAATAGTTTCCTCTTTTGTCCTGGTACAGGTGATGTGAATGAGATGGCCTAGCACCAGAGGTAGAAGGTTGTGGGGCATCTGGATTTTCTTCACTAATTACATTATTTCCCGGGCATTGCTTTCAAGTCAACCCACTCCAAAACCATGAAATTCACTTTCACTGGCACTTCCATCACTGTTAGAGCTATCACTTGGGAACAAAAGATCTCCAATCTTTTCCGAGGAAATGAGTACTTCTTACCACGAGGGGTGGTGAAAATGGACTACCAAGATGGCGTTTCCACAATGCACCACTGAGTCCCGATTTTTTTCACTGGGTGCACACCCACCACACAGACCCATTCTTCACTGTAGGCCTCTAGCTTTCTCTTGCTTGTTTGAAGCCGCTAGAATTTATGCGTATAAATACGTCAAACCCCAGTGGCTCCTAAGACCGAAAAAAGCCAAAGGGTTAAGGGTTCAAGGTGGTTGGGTGTAGCTGAGCCCCAGGCACAAAAACCATAGGTTGAGGTAAGGATATATTAGAGAGTGGCCCTAGAGTAAGGAGCATCATTTGTGGTACATAGTAGATTAGATTAGATTTTGCCACCGAAGTGGCTAGTTTATTGTGCACCCCCTATCCATCCTGTGGACAGTGTGCAAGGGGCATATGGATACACAAAAGGCCTAGGAACTAGGCCCCAAAGGGTTAACAGGAGTCATATGGATTTATATCTACTATCTATAGTTCACTTTCTGTTACAAGCAAATTTAAGAAATTTGGCTTAGTATATCTGGTATCTTTTATTAAAATTTGAAACACATGGTTTTTTTATATGTTATCTCTGGATTCCTTAAAAAAG
>NW_026510204.1:0-14444 GCF_026875155.1 Cherax quadricarinatus | reverse complement strand
ATGAGGTTTAACACGTGCATGGTTGTTCCTGTAAGCGTGCCACGCACCAATTCCACGCAAACAGTGCTCACCCGGCGTCCAATGCGATCCGCCATGTTGTATGCACAAAACAGGAAAACTGCGCAGTAAACCAGTTGTATCAGGAGCCACTGCGCAGCCTGTCCGCACGGCACAATAGCGATGCGAACAATGCAGTAGAATTAGGGTGTCAGCAGGGACGATTTATAGGACAAAATGTCGAAATAGGTTGGTATATGAGGGGAGATGGGAGAGAGACTTCCCGCCTGAATATAAAGCCTTGGAGTTACGAGATTTGAGATAGTTGTGAGTGTTCAGTGGGTAATCTAACGGGCTGGTCAGCTGTGTCTAATTGTTTGTCAAGTGCGTGAATGTTTTGTGTTTTCAGAGTTTATGTGCGTCTCCTATGTAACGGTGATGACGAAATATCTTACGTGCTTTGTATATACAACTTTTAGGAATGTTTCTCGTCTTTTATGCCTCAATTACAAGTCTTTGGTGTACTTTTTGTATATGGTGTGCTTCCTAGCACAGTTGAAACGTTTTTCTTATTTCCGTTTATTTCCTTTATGCCGTGTCCGTGTGCTTTTCAATAATATATGTATATATGCAAGTGATGGAGCTTGAACTATATGTGGAGGCAGTATTTTTCAATGTGTGCATCTTGTCAGTGTATAAGTTCACTTATAGCTGCTGGCATTTGTGTTTTATTGAGATGTCAAATATCACAGTGTATTTTCGTTTTGTTATATTAGATATTGTCATTGTAGTGAATGGTAGCGTCATCCTGATCCACCTTTGAACTGTAGTGCCTATTCTTAGTCCATGATAATAACCCCGTGGTAGTCGCCCAAATTAACGTATGCATTGTCTGCATCGCTTTTGGGCCGTGCAGACCTCCTGCGCAAACGCTCTTCAGTTCCCTGACAGCAGTAGTGTGAGGTGGTGCGTGTCGCGCCTCTGTCGTCAGACCAGGAGAACTACTATTAGTCAACATGGCGTGCAGTTACAGACGCAGGATTAACACTGTCGGTATTGAACTTCTCAGTGGGGCAATAACGCCAGCCTCAGCCCAGGTATTACTACCTAAAATCATCAGAGACACGTATGGCATTCAGGATGAAGAGTTTGTACGGCGTAGCATTGAACGGAGCACGTAGATTTTTTGTGAAACTGCTCTCAGCAACGGTTTACGAGTCGTTGGTCAACGTTTTCAGGACGTAAGTCTTGATGCAACACCAGCTGTGTGTGTGAGGATGATCGATGTATCCAGACATTATACATGGATTAAATTGCGTAATGTCCCCTTTTGAGCGGATGAGACAGATATCAGAAAAGTATTTGAGGAATACGGAACTGTTCATGTGGCCCAGCATGGTAAGTGGGTGTTCGGGTGCCTACACAGGTATGCCGGAGGGCACTTTAACCTAAAATGTCATTGCGACACCCCATACCGTCTTACGTGTACCTAAAGGAATTCAGGACACAGGTCATGGTGTCATACGCGGGGCAAAGGCGTACCTGCCGACTATGTGGGGAATACGATCACATAGCGGCGGAGTGTGGGAAGCGGCAACGAGCTCCTGGCCCAGAGGCGGAGACATCCGCTTCTACACCAGGGGAAGCAGGTGTTGATCAACGACGTGAAGGAGGGCGTGGTCGTCTATGGAGCGAGATAGTGGATGAGGCGTATAAAGCTGGGGGAGAGGGTGAGGCCCTTGACCAGTTACCTGGTCCAGACACACTTCCAGTGGATCGGGTTGAGCAAAAAGTACAGGAGGAAGTGTTGGAACTTGAGGAGGAATTAGCCGAGGTTCTGATGTCTTGTCACCGCCTGAGGAGGTGGATGCTCCTGGCAGGGTAGTAGAAGATGAGGTGAAGGCTGTGGGGCATCAACAACAGAATTATTCGGACGAAGGGAGTGATAGCGTGACTGAGGTGTCACCGAGATCTTTGTCACTGTGTACAGTGGAGGTAGAGGTACATTGTGAGGCATCCCAGACCAAGCCATGGAGGATGCGCCTGTCACAAGAAAGAGAGCCGCGGCATCGGATTCAGATGATGTCCTAACGCCAGCGCAGCGGACTGGGAAGCAAATATGGGCAGAAAGTGAAGGTAGTGGTGGCCAGGACAGGAGGCACCGAAAGAAGGGGGGGGGGGAGGAGAGAGGGAAGTGTGCAGGTGACAAGTGGTCCCACGCGTTCTGGTGGCCATAGGAAGAGTGAAGAGAGGAGGCAGGGGTGGAAACTTTAAAAGGCCTCCGGTGTATGACAGTAAACGTTAATGGTTTGTGTAATAGTGTAAAGAGAGAATGGTTTCGAAAGTTTCTGAATAAATTTAGAGTGGATGTTGTGTTCCTACAGGAGCACAATTTTAAGGAGGGTAGGGTGTTGGAGATGGAGGGGTTTCAGGTGGTAACCCTGCCATCTGCCCGTTTAAAAGGGGGGGTGGGTATCTTAATTAGGGAGGCGAGCCCGTTTGTTTTGCAGAGAAGTGAGGGGGGGGGGAGGGGGAAGGGTGTTGCGCGTAGATGGTTTGTGGATGGGAAAACGTGTAGCTTTTATTAGTGTATATGCGCCTGCAGAGAATAACGTACAGGTGAAGCAGGAGTTTGTGTGCGAGGACCTTGTGTTTTTTTTCCGTGCATTACCGGAGGTGGCAATAGTAGGAGGTGATTGGAACTGCGTCATTAGGAGGGCTGATGTGGAACCGAAAGGGGCAGGTTATGTGTCGGTGGCCCTACGAGATTTATTGAGAGATATTAGGTTAAGAGACGCATTCGAGGGGGGGGCGTGGGAGACAGAGCATACATTTGTTAGGAGAGGGTATGCAGCGAGGTTAGATAGAGTGTATCTTTCTCACGGGGTTGTAGTGAGAGCTTTCAAAAACTGTTGAAGTAGCATGGTCAGATCATAGAGCAGTGTTGGTGGAGGTTGGGTGGGAGGCGCTTGCAGAAATACACAGGAGTTACTGGAAATTAAATATAAGTGCATTGAGTGATGAGGAGGGGTTAGAGGGATTTTCTGTCCTATGGAAGGAGCTTAGTGAGGAGGCACAGGGAGTGGAAGATGTCGTACAATGGTGGGATTGTGTTGCCAAGGAAAGGATTAGGAAATATTATGTGGGGGTGGGCAAACGTATAAATGATTTTAAATATGGGCTTTCAAATTATCTGGAGGACAGGTTAAGGGGCTGTTATTGATGGGAAGGGGCTGTGGGGGGCAACTATCCTATGGATGAAATTGTCGAGGTCAAGGGGAGACTGAGGGAGTTACAAAATGAGAGGTTTCAAGCGGTAAGGGTGCAGGCAGGGGTAGAGGAGGTGCTATGGGGTGACAAACCATCGGCGTGTGTGTTGAGACGTCAAAAACAAAGACAGCAGGTTACAGCTATTCCGAGGTTAGAGGTACACGAGATGGCGGGGGGTTATAGAATGGGTCAGGAGATACTAACTACAAAAGGAATGTGTGTGTATGCGGATAAATGGTATGAAGGGTATTGGACAAGTGGGAAGGTGGGAAATGTGGATTTAGAGAAGGTGTGTGAGTATGTGACGTGTAATTTAGGGAATAGTGATAGAAAGGCTTTAGGGGGGGTAATAACAGAGGAGGAAATAGAGTTGGCTTTAAGGGGAATGAGGAAAGGCAAAGCACCAGGAATAGACGGTCTCCCAGCTGAATTTTATCTCCAACATTGGGAGGTGATAAGGGGTTTCATGGGTAGGTTATTTAATCAGATGAAGGAGAAGGGTGTGATGGGGGACAAGCAAGCAACAGCAGTTGTAGTGTTGGTCCAGAAGGGTAAGGGGCAGCACACCCTCAATGAGTACCGTGCCATATCCCTGTTATGTGCTGATTATAAGTTGTTCGCTAAAGTCTTGGGTAATAGGTTCAAATGTGTGGTAGGGAGAGTGGTTTCGAAAACGCAGTATGGTTTGCCTGGAAGGTCGATGATTGAGGGTCATGGAATACTGCGAAGTTTTGTGGAGTCAAAAGGGGGGGGAGGGAGGGCGGCGTTGTTGGCTTTAGACTGGCAGGGGGCCTATGACAGGGTGGAACGCGGAGCATTGGGAGCTATACTTAGGAGGCAGGGTTATGGGGATGAAATAGTTAATTGGGTATCCACGTTGTACAATGGTGCCAAGATGAGGGTACAGATTAATGGATGCTTGGGGGAGGGGATTGTAATGGGTAGGGGACTTAGGCAGGGGTGTCCCATGTCACAAATGTTGTTTGCGTGCATTCAGGACCCCTTCTATAGAATGGTTGAACGTTGTGTATGTGACACGAGTGGAGGTAGGGGGGGTGGGGTAGGGAAAGTGTGGCCGGGAATCATAGGATACGTAGACGATACAACAGTCCTGGTTCGGGAGGGGATGACGTTGGGTGTTTTGGATGAAGTTGTGCAACAGTTCGGAAATGCAACAGGGATGCAGGTAAATAGAGAGAAGTCAATGATCATGGGGTTGGGTGATTGGGTGGAGGGGGGGGGAGATGTAACGTTGTGAGAAAACAAACGGTGTCTGTAAAAATTTGTGGTATCACCTATATGGGTGATTTGGAAGCTGCTCGGGAGGAAAACTCGAATAGATTAATGGAAAGGATTCAGGGACGTCTGGGTGCATTGCGACCTCATCATCTGACTCTCGTGCAACGTGTGATTGTTATAAATGTATTATTGTATAGTAAGGTTTGGCACGTAGCAGCCGTGTTCCCATTAACAGGGACGGCGATTGTGGGAATTCTGAGACGAGTGTTTAACTTTTTGTGGGGTTCAAGGTGTGATTGGCTGAGGAGAGAGGTTGTAATGTTACCTGTGCGCCAGGGTGGGTTGGGGTTGTTGGATCTGAGGAGGAGGATTAAATGTGTGTTTCTTAAATGGGAGGTTTTGCGCGAAGGTGTGAGTGGAGGGCAGCTGGGAAAAGTACATGATAGGTTGAGTAAGTTGTATGGGGGTGTGGAGTTGAGGGAATGTGAAACTATTTTGAGGGCTTTGATGTTGGTTAGAGAACCCAGGAAAATTCGAGTAGGGGTTTTGTGTAAGCTGCTTGTAGACAGGATTGTTGTACCAGTTGAGGGATTGTTCCCCATGTACGCATGGACGAGTATTTGGTATAGGTTTGGCAGGTTGAAGTTAAAGCCTAGGGTAAGAGAGGTAATGTATCGTTTTTTGCATGGCATACTACCGTCGGGGGAGGTTTTAAGAACAAGAGGGGTAATTGTGGGCGGAAGGTGTGGAATCTGTGGGGAGGATGAGACGGCGTTCCATGCAGTATACTTTTGTGGGGAACTGGAGGGTGTTAGGTATTGGTTAAGTAGGGTAGTACAGGGGGTGGGGGGTCGAGGGGTGTCGGTTCTGCGTGCACTAAGCCTAGATGTGGGAGGGTTCGATGGAGTGTTTATAAGAGCTTTGGATTATATAATAGTGGATTATATATATATATTGTGGGTGATGAGGGGGAGGGGGAATTGTGAGGTGCGGAGGCGGGTACTAGCGGTAACGGTTTATCGTACGATGTGTCGTAATAGAGAACTGTATGGGAGGAGGTGGGAGAAGGATTTTTCGGAAGGGTATAGAATGTTAACGTTAGGTTTTCTCATCAATCTACGACTGGGGCTGAGTGAGTAAGGGGGGGGGGTTGGGGAATACATACGGAAAGGGGTTTTCAGGGGGACACAGCGGGGTCGCCTCCTGGGGGAGGGGTGGTGAGTAAGGTGTATGAGGGGTATATGAAGGTGTAGATGAGTGGCATACGTGTATGTAGCATGCAAGTAGGCACAGAAAGCAAAGGTGATATCAAGTAATTACGTAGTACCTGAATGGAGAATTCTGTGTTTGAGGAGTCAGGGTCGTCATGACCTTATTCATGTATTAAGTGTGAATGGTGTCAAGATTATAGTTTTCAGACCGTGAAGAGCTTTAGGGCTTATGTAGAGTTGCGGTTTTTATAGCCTTTATTGGGCATATTTCATGTGCGATAATTGTATCGCAATGAGAGGTTTTTTAAATTATGTCTGTGTTGAGTGTAGTGGGTTTTTTTTTGCGAGTGTACTGTCTTTATTTTAGAATTATATAATGTGCTCATCCAGTTGCTGCTAGATGGAACGATAATGACTTCCATAAATTTGTAATGCCTCGTTAAAAGTTTGTAATGGGACAGTATGGTTTAGTCTCTTACTTTATATAATGTGCTCAGCCGGTGGAAGAGGCTGTATTAATATTTAGTAATATTTGTTAATATTTATTTAGTATAAGTGTGAGGCTTAGGATTTGATTTTTGATTTAGGATTTGATTGTTTTTTTTTTTTTTTTTTTTTTTTTTTGCTTGAAAAGAGATTGTAGTGAGGCACGTATGTATGTGCTTAGGTACTTCTTATTGTATAGGGGTTTAATTTTGGGGAAGAGCATGTAACTGAGATTGGGTTGTAGGTTATTACTCTGTTTATCTCCTGTGAAGGTTGTGAACCTTTGTCATATGTCCGTCATAGTATGTTAACTATACAAATCTGAAAGTTGTATATAGTTTACATTTTATATAGTTTATATAGTTATAGTTTATTTTGTTTATCATAGTATGTTATATGGAAAATTTTGTGTGTATATGGGTAACCTCTATTATGTCAATTACAATGTGTTGTTAATAATTGGTTAGTGTATGTTGTGTAGGATTGAGAATCCTACTGTATCCTTTTTATATCTTAATTTAATATCAATGCTGTAAAGTTTTTAAATAAAATATAAAAAAAAAAAAAAAATTAACGTATTGTTGTGCTCTTTCAGGCACCTGAGTTCTTAGATGAAGTCTTGGATACGTTGTGTGTTGGCAGGCGGAAGCCACGCCTAGTAATATGCCAGATGAAGTATCCCGTTGTATAATACGTGATTGCTTGTGTATGTGTGTAATTCTGTATGCTTGTTTTGTCACATTGTTTATTTGTATAGTGTTTATTTTCCTGTGTTTTGACTTTATTATTTATTTATATAAGAATCTAGTTAGTGCCTGGTATCTCGTTGACATATTATTTTATGCACCCATAACTATTTTGTACCTGAGTTTTCAATAAAAAAAAATTCTTATTGTATAGGGGTTAATTTTGGGAAGAGCATGTACTTGTTTTTAACTGAGATTGTGATGTAGGTCATTACTCTGATTATATACTGTGAAGGTCGTGAACCTTTGTCATGTCAGTCACAGTATGTTAACTATACAAATCTGAAAGGTTTATATAATTTATATTTTATATAGTTTATATAGTTATAGTTTATATTGTTTATATTATAGTAGTATGTTATATGGAAAGTTTTGGTGAATGTATATGAGTAACCTCTTTTATGTCAATTACAATGTGTTGTTAAAACTTGTTAGTGTATGTTGTGTAGGATTGATGATCCTACTGTACCCATTTTATATCTTTATTTAATATTAAGCTGTAAAGTTTTTTAAATAAAATATAAAAAAAAATTAAGAGAACTTGAGGAAAGAGCAAAGGATAGAGAACACGAGTTAATAGAGAGAGAAAAGGATCGCGAGCTCGAAAAATCTCGCCTTGAATTAGTGAATAAAAAGTTAACATTTACACAACAACAATTAGAGGAAGGAGTAATTGAACATTATGCAGCTAGTGCACATATTCCAACACCTAATTTACCTCCCTTCACAGAGGGGGAAGACATAACTTCATACATTATCAGGTTTGAAAATACCGCTACCCTCTGTGAATGGCCTGCTGACACCTGGGCTATCAGGTTAGGAATGTTATTTTCTGGTACAGCCTTGAATATCTATGCAACTTTGTCACAGGATATCATATGTAATTATAACCTACTAAAGAAGGCAATCCTTAAAGCATATAAAAAAAACCACTAATTCTTACAGGAAAGATTTCAGGTATGCCACCTTACAGCCTGGCCAGAACTTTCAACAGTTACAGGTAACACTCTTCGTTTGTTCGACTTTTGGATAGAGAGTTCAGGAATTGATCACAGTTATGAATCTCTTCGAGACTTCATGGTTGCTGACCAGTTCCTGACAGCTCTTCCTCACCAGATACGAACATTCATTAGAGAACGTAACTTGATTAAAGCTGAGGAAGTTGTTTTAGGCTGCTGACCGTTGTGAGGCTCACAATTCCATAAAAAACCTAAAGGGGTTTTTTTTTGGGTTTTTTTTGGGTTTTTAAAGGGAATAAAGTCGATGTCCTTTAAGAAAGTCCAAAAATTTGGGAAAGAAATGTTTTAAAGAGAAATGCCCAAGCCCCCTTTGTTTCAGAAATTTTAAGGGATTTAAATGTATCCCCCCTTTTACGAGACACTGGATGCACAGTATAGTATTTCTGATAAGTTTTTTCCCTAATCTTAAAGAACTCATTCCCTCTGTATACTTTCAGACTATTTGGGCCGTACAGACACTTTTCCTAATCTTTGTTCTTAGGTCAAAAGGGTTTCACGGTTTGGTCTAAGCCGTACTGTCCCATCACTTATGCTCCGTCTAATAGGAAATGTAAAAGGTGCCCTTCTTCTTCTGAGGTTGACCTGTATCACCAAAAAGATGGACTAGGTGTTTCAGACCCTCTTCTGTAGAGTCAGAGAAGCCCCTCGAAAGTTCAGAGAGACAATGTCTCGTGAGTTTATGGGGGATTAAAAACCGTATGTACCCCCCCCCCAAAAGCGGCATTTGGACCCCGGTTTTCCTTGTTAGTGAAAGTGAAGATTCACCCCCGATCCCTAAATGTTTTGACTGGGGCTCAGCCCAAAGCCCGGTTTCCCCTATGTCCTCCTTTGTTTTTCCCTGACTTTAAGCCTTTAGTATATGAAGGATTCCTTTATCAAGTTACAAGAAATTCCCCTTCTTTTCAAATTTTCCCATAAATGCTCAAAAACAAAATCAAGTTACCCAAAGGGAAAAAAATTTTTATTAAATTTGAATATAAAAAAGGTATCTTGTACAAGTCGTATTCAAATTAAATTCAGATGAGAGACTATTCCATTTTTGTTCCAAGTCAATGCAGAGAGTGTTCTTAAAAGGCTCTGACCTCCCGGGGCCGGACTTACTCGATCGTAAAACTTTAAATAAAATTAGGAAAAACCTATTTTGGCCTAAAATGTCCTAGATGTCCAACTTTTGTAGATCGTGTAAAGTTTGCAACGTCATCCCCCCCGAGGTACCAGGCGGTCCCTTTGGTAAAAAATGCCTATCTTTAGGGTTTTCCGTTTAAAAGATAGCTATTGACATCTTGGTCCTTCTCTCCATTTTCATCTGGGGGAATAGTATATTTTCATTGGTTGTTATGCTTCGATTTTCCCTAAACCCAACCCTTTTAAGACCATAATACTCAGGGTGGCTGAAGTTTTTTGTCCTTTTCTCCGGTGGGCACCCCTAGAGAAATTTTGCTGACCGGGGGACACAATTACTTGACTTAATGAAACATCTATACCAACTTTGGGAGTGAAGCCTCCTTCACCACACCCTATCATCCCGCTGAATGGGAGGATTGAGCGCCAGCATTCGATTTTCAAGTCCTTTTGGGGAAACTTTGCCCCCTTAACCTAAGGAGTGGCATGTTACCTACCCTGTGCTTTGTTTCGTGAGGGAATTTCCCCGGACTTTTTGGGGTTTTCCCTTTTGAACTTCTCTATGGGGACAGGCAGAGGTTCCCCTGTCATCCTTTATGACTTAGGGCTAAAGAGGAGGTAAGCTGGGTTCGTTTCTTACCCGTTTCTCCTTGACCTTAGATCCAAATTGAGGAGACCTTGACATAGTTTTGAAAAACCTAAACTTGTCAATGGACCGTACAAACCTATTTTGACTCCCCAAAAGTAGAGGAGAAGTTTAAGAGGGGATGAAGTTCTTGTTTTTTTGCCGATTAAGTCAAATAAAATTTTGTAGCATTGAAAGGTCTATAAAAAAAATTAAAAATTTGTGGGAAAGTTTTCTACCCATAGAAGTCAAGGGAAACCTAAGCTTTATCATATAACATCCCTTTAAAAAATATTACCCAAGAAAATTTGGTTAAAAGCCTTAACAACTTTGATTAGTTTTTCCAACGAACTTGATAAAACTGAAGAATGTAAAGTGTGCGAACTGAACCCCCTAATTAGACCATGAGAAGAACTACAGACTTTGGGACTCTTGCCACTCGGCGCAACCACCCTTAATATTAATGAATCTTTGGATGACCCTAAAAGCAGAAATACTTAATGTGTGGGTAACTTTTCAGACGGTCTTTACTGTATTCCAGGTGTTACCTCCACGGTAGTCCATAAGATTGACTTAGTGAGGACATCCATAAAGAAAAAATTTTACCCGTTCCCGTTTACCTTAAAGGGATGCATTTTACGAGAGGTAGACAAAATTTTTAAAACTAAAGATCATTGAACCTTCGTATCTTCAAATTTTTCCCAGTAGTCATGGGTTAAGAAGGAGGATAAATTATGACTTGCTATTGACTTCAGGGCCTTAAAGCTTAACTCGGTGGGTGCTGAGCCCATGCCCTTAAAAGACAGCGACACCAAAAATTTTTTGAGTTCCTTCTTTCCCGAGATTGATATTTCCGGATTTCATCAAGTAATGTTAAAACCTTCTTCTGCAGTCACGCTTTTCCTAACACCAAGGACTGATGAGTATAGAACTATGCCCTTCGGGTTTTGGGAATGCCTGTGCTACCTGCGTGAGGGCGAGGAAAGGTTTGGGTAAAATGCCAAAAGTTTCAGTTTATTTTGTAACATTTTCTTTTTGACATCCCGTGGGGCGAACATATCCAACATTAACATCAGTTTGCGTAGGTTTTGCTCACATGGCCCCCATGCCAAGCGAAAAATGCTTCCTTGGGTATAACAAGATTGATTCTTGGTTTTATACTTTTTAATAATTCTTGCGCCTCTCCCCAGTAAGATCAAAGCTTTATTAGAAAAATTTTAAAATTCCCCAAAAAACCAAGAAAACTCATGCGTTTGCTTTTTTTTGGTTCTGTAAATTTTTTTTGCACGGTTTATCCGAATCTTGCTGATCTTACAGGCATCTTAAGGACTTCCCTTTAAAAAAATTTTTTGAGGAACCTTTTAACTTTCCGACGTAGCTCGGGGGAAAAAATTTAAAGGATTAAAAATTCTTTTCGAAAGACCCCCATCTTAAAATTCCAGTATTAATAAAACATTTTGTTGGAACTGATGCCTTTCCCTACTGGCTAGGGGTGGTGTTACTACAATACCTGTGGGACTCCCTTCCCTGTTGCTTCCCAGCCGGAAACTCCTTCCCCCAAAACAAGTCCACAATAGAAAGGAATTGTCCCATGCCTCCGAGCCGGGTGGAGAGTGGCGAAGCTCCCGTTTTGAGTTTGTTTTTGCGCGTTTACCTGTTGAGCTGCCCCCAGCGTTGGTTGGTGGAAATTTTTTTCTCCACTGGCGCTGAATAGCAGAAGATCAACACTGTCTGCATTGAGTGATCCGTGGTGCTGTCACAGGATCAACGGATTTGTTTTTCAGCGATCATTCGCGATACTTGGTATAGAATAGGAGATATTGTGGCACTAAAAGGAATGACAAGAAACTTCCCTTAAAAAGAGTCTTCACGAGTCTCGAGGCAGTGGTGACAAGTATCAGGAGACCCTCATACCCGGGTTATCAGCGTGTCGGTGAGATCCATGATGTATCTCGACATTACACTTGGGGGGAAAAACAGGAATGTGCCTTTTGGGCGACTGTTTTGATATTACAGGAACTGCGTATTAGGGACGGTTACGTGCCACAGAGGGAGAGGGCAAGGGCCGTATGCAGGTCGTGGAAAGGGGGTATACAGTTAAAATGCTTCGACACCCTATTCCTTCATACTTTTTGTTTTAAAGAATTACGGACTCAAGTTATGTAACGTATGCGGGGGAACAAAGTAGTGTCGGCTATGTGGGTCATTGACCCATCGCGGGCAGTGTGGGAAACGAAGTGGGTACCCGGACAACAGCAACGGAAAAGCAGCAACGCGCCAGTGGCGAGGTAGGCGATGAGCGAGGGGAAAAGTCTCTTTTTACACCGCCCCAAAAGGTTGTCATGGAGTGAGGAGGGGGACAAAAAAAAGGAGCTCGAATCGCCGATTGTAACGCTACAAGGAGAATCTCGTCATTGGACAAATAAGGTTTTGAGGAGGACTACCCAATATGGGTGAAAAAGTGGCGGCGCTTTTGGTAAAGGCGTGGTGCTTGTTAGAGGAATCGGTCCCAGTCAGGGGGAAGACCCCGGCTTAGTTCTGGGGGGCGGTGGTGAGGTTGGGAGAAGATGACGGTTTTTCGACGAGAAGGTCTAAAGGTTTTAAGGTGATGCAGTTTGAGGGGGGGAAAGGACGGTGCTTCAGATGTCAAAATGCAGGGGAGGGCGGGCACGAAAGAGGATTGAGCATCATCGGATTTGTGATGTGCTAAAACCCGCCCCAAAGTCCTGGGAAAAATTTGGGGGAGGTACAAAGAAGGGAAAGGTGAACCAAGGTCAAGGGATTGCGAAAGGGGATTCCCAAAAGGGGGGAGGAACAGAGGTGTTGCAAAACAACTGGGGGAAAATCAAGCCGGGGGGACAAAGGAAAACCCATTTTTTGATTAAAGTGTTTTATATAAATATTAACGGGTTGAGAGTGGAGGGAAATTAAGTGGTTTTAATATTTGGTGCGATTGGTGGGATGTGGTATTCTTACTGGAAAAATAATTTTTGGCCCGGTTATAGTTGGATATGAGTGGTTTAAGTGTACATGGAACATGCGACACGTTTGAAAAAGGGGGGGCTGCCATTTTGGTAAAGGAAACTACCCTTTATAGTAAGGGTAGTGAAGGGGGGGAGGGGAGGGTAAATTTGAGTGGTGGAACCTGGGGTAGGGTTCCCCTTAGTTTGTATGTGTTATGGGCGGCTGAGGGTGACGTGAGTATTAAAACTAAATTTGTTCAGGACGTTCTGGTCTATTTTTTCGTGGTTTACCGAAGTTGCAATAATAGGCGGAGATTGGAATTGCGTGATACGTCGTAAAGAGTGGAGCCCGAGGTCGGGGTGTTGTTTGGGATTTTTGGGGGAAAATATTACCGGGGGTGGGGGTTTTTAAAGGATGTGTTTGGGGGGGGAGGGATGGAGGAAAACCTTCATTAAACGGGTTTATGCGGCCGGGTTGGACCGAATGTACGTGCCTTTGTCGGTTACTGTGCGGGGGGGTGAATGTGATGTGGTTTTTTCGGATTGGAGGAGTTTGTAATAGATGTTATTAGGGGGCCCGGGGGGGTCCTCTTTTGGAAAAGTTAAATTATTAAAAGGGAAGGTGTCTCTTTCTTTTGGCTTTGGGGATCGTTTATGGTTTTGAAACACCCGGGGATTTGCCGGTTAAGGGGGAACATGCTAAAAACTTTATAAAAATTAAACAGGAAAGATTAAAAAAGTTCTAGGTTTTCAAAAATATTTAGAGGGCGTTTGGGATGTTTTTGACAAATAATCAATACCCTGTTATTGAAATTGAAAGTTTAAAGGAAAAATTTCCCGGGGAATTTACAAAATGGAGTTTTGAGGGGGAAAAGGTTGGGCGGGTTTTTGAGGAGGTTTTGGGGAGATGGGCCCTCGGGTGTGTTTGCGGAGTCAACACAAGTCGAAGGCAATGGATTTAAGGGGGTTAAATTTTCGGTGGGGTATGAAAGGGTTATAAAGGGATCGGGTGTTGACGACGATGAGGGTTTTATGAGTGGGTATATTGATGTTGGGTTTAAATTTTAAAAAACGCAAAATGTGGGAATAAGTAAAAATGCTTACAGTAAATTTGGGAAGGTTTGTGCGGGTTGAGTTGACAGAGCTGATCGTTCGTTTTTTAAGGGGCCGATAACGGGGTGCGAGACATGGGAAGCTTTATCCGGGGGGCAATTGGAAAGGCAAAGGAATTGAGGGTTTTCCCAGTGACTTTTATCTCCAAAATTTTGGGGGTTTTAAAAAATTTTTGGTAAGTTTTTTCAATATCCTTAACGGGATCGGGTTTTAGGGGGCCGCAACGGATGGCTGTGGTCGTTCTAGTGCCTAAGGTGAGCCATTAACAGTTAAAGACTATCGTGCTATTTCGTTATTTGTGGTGATTATAAGATTTTTTTTAAGAATTTTTGCTAACAGAATAAAAAAAGGTCCTGGGTAAAGTGACGAAAAAGGGACAATATGGGGTGCGGGAAAAGGTCTATGTAACGGGGTGGTTTGATTAGAAGTTTTAGAAGAAAGAGTAAAATTGGGAAGGGGGGGGTGGTGTTTGGGTATGATTGGGGGGCGGCTATGATAGTGTGAAAGGGAAGGTTAGGAAAATTATGAGAGGCAGGGGTTTGGGAGGAAATTATTCATGGGCCAAATTAATGTATCAAAATGCATCTTGCGGGTGCAGGTAAAGGAAGGTTTTGGGGAACAAATTCAGATGAGCAGGGGCCTACGCAAGGTTG
>NW_026510203.1:0-14242 GCF_026875155.1 Cherax quadricarinatus | reverse complement strand
GTTTGCTGTCGGCTAAACAACAGCAGAACATACAAGTGACGCTGAAACGTGATTTGGGAAAACAGCGTGGGACCTGTGCGTGGAGTCACGGGGGACACCCTCACAATTTCGAAGAAATTCGGCAAATTTCGGTGGCCCTGTTGTACTGTGTCTGATGCTCAAACGTGCAGACCGACATCAGGATAACTCGTTGAGAGACGGATGCTTCTTGTATAGGGTGATGAAGTGAAGATGACTTCATACCTCTTCCTTCCTCTCTGGGCAAACAACTGCTGCGACCACCGTTCCCCAAACCTTTTTATAACGAGTTTGTTTGGTAGAGCTGAAAGCGGGTGTGGTTAATGTCGTCTTGGGGAGGCTTCTTACTTCTTTGTCAAGTTGTGGTGGGTACACAGGCTTGTGTGTTGGGGCCCAGGGCCCGGGAGGGCCATGCCACGAGAGAGGGCACTTTTTGGGACTGAGTGAAGAGTGACGCCAGAGTGAGAGTGAGGCAAGGGCAGGCAGGCTGCCGTGCCCGAGAGGCCTGGCCACAGAGGGCAACACTTGAGTGGTGCGAAATATGAACTAGTGGCAGACAGCATAGGTGTCTGTGCAGACAGTACAGGCTGTCTACATCGAAGGGTGGGGGGGTGTTACCAGGGATGGGATTTAGTGATTTTTCTTACTGTGGCTTTTTGTTGGGTTGTTATTGGCTTTAGGTGTGTTGCTGCAGTTGAACCTAAGCACAGATAGATAGGTGAGGTATGGACATATAAGTGAATGGTATAGTGTGAGAAGGGCAGTTTGTGGCACGTAGTATCGTATCTTGGAGAGGATCCCCCCCGTTTTTTGATACTTTTTTTTGTTGGATATGGGTGCTGAAATTTAGGTTGTTGTCGAGGTATAGGACAAGGAATTTGCCCTATTATGTCTGGCAATTTAGTGTTGTCGATCTTAATTTTAATTTGTGCAAACCTGCTTGCTACCAAACATAATATAGTAGGTTTTGCCAGTGTTAAGTGTAAGTTTATTTGGCTGTCATCCAAGTCGATATTTTGAGCAGCTCCTCGTTAACAATGGTGTTGAGGGTGGCAAGTTAGGGTGGGGATGACATAAGTCATGTCGTCAGCAAAGAGGGAAAGGGTTTCAGGTGTTGGGATATGTTGGAAAGTCATTGATTTTAAATGAGGAAGAGCAGGGGTCCAAGGAACTTCCTGCAGAACTCCAGTATCAAGTGGCCGTATGATGAGGCTGTTGTCTTTAATGGTGGGCATACTGATACCTATTAGAAAGGTAGGATTTAAAATATGCAAGCGCATGGCCTCTTATACCATAGTGGTCAAAGTTTGTGGAGTAGGATGTCGTGGTCTACTGTGCCCAAACACTTTTTCTTAGGTCAATAAAAATTCCTAGTGGATATTCCTTATTTTCCAATGCTGTGTAAAGCAGGTCTAGCTTTTTATAATTGCATCATTAGTGTTTTTATTTTTCCTGAATCCAAATTGGCAGGGGTTGAGTATGTTTTGTGGCGTTAAAAATAAAATTTTAGTCTCCTGTGCACGAGTTCCTCGAAGATTTTGGTTTAGCAATGGTAGTTTGATTTTGGCCCTATAGTTGTTTACGTCTGTAGGGTCACCACCTTTATGTATTGGTGTAACCCTTGCTGTCTTGATTTAGTGTCGGGAAAGTGCTAGTTTCTGGTGATTTTTAAAAAAAGTAATGAAAATAGCATGCAAAAGGACATGGGCCGCTCGCTTGTACAGTATGGTAGGACGTGGACAGATTCCCCGAGTTATTTTTAAGTGACTTTTGATCGCGGTGACTTCCATGGGCTCAGTTGGTACAAGATAGAAGGAATTTGGGGAAAAATTCCCATCTAGGTAGTCCCCGGCACGGGCATTGGTACGTGGGATTTTACTGGCGAGATTAGATCCTATGTTTGAGAAGTCCTTTATCTTGTTAGCTGTATCAGTGGGATGCAGTGGTGTTTCATGAGGTTTATTTTAGAACATATTCTTTTTTTTTTCAGTTTGTGGGTCCCCAGAATCTGGAAAGTGTTTTCCAGGTCTTTTCTATATCTCCTCTTGTGTCAGTGAATCTGCTGGAGTAGGAGTTCTCCCCCAGCTGTGGAAGTCTGCCATTGTTCTCCCTTTCTGCAAACTGGGTACTACGGGACATGATGCCTCCCACTATCATCCCATTACTCTTACCAGTGCAGTTTGCAAAGTGATGGAACGTCTGGTAAATTTGACGTTTAATGTGGTATTTAGAGACGCCCCAAAATTTCTCTCCACTAGTCAACATGACTTTCGTAAGGGCTGTTCTACCAAAGACTCCTTACTTGCTTGGATATGTTTGTTCATAATGACTTTGCGAATAACCATTTGGGTTATTGCCATATTTTTTGCCCTCGAGAAGGCATATGACCAACTTGGAGGTATAATATTTTGGCCAAGCCCACTCTTAGGCCCTCAGGGGCAATCTACCTCCTTCCTAAAGAACTTTTAAAATACAGACATTTTCGTGTTGGGGTTTAAATAATGTGCTCTCCAGGACTTTGCCCAGGTGTCCCCAGGGGTGTGTTCTGAGCACAACACTTTTTTTCCTTGCTAAAAATGATTTGGCCTCTAGTCTTCCACCCAAATATTTGGTCACCCACTCTATGTTGATGACTTCGCTATAGCTTGTGCAGGCGCCGACTGTCACCTCATTACAGTTTCTCTCCAGCATGCGGTAAAAACCGTGTTTCCAATTGGGCCACCAGCATGGGTTTAAATTTTCCATTTACTAAAAACTGCCAATTACTTTCGCTAGATGCTCTGTCATCTCGATCATTCTTTGTAACTCTATGGCTCACGTATCCTGAACGTGTTTAGTCAGGTTTCTGGGCCCTTCTCTTTGACCGTAGGTTTTTCCTGGAAACCTCCATTACCTCTCTGAAGGCAACTTGTCACGCCAGCTGAACCTTTCCCTAAAACCCTTGCTCATCTTTCATGGGGAGCTGATCATCGAACTCTCATTCGCCTACATTCAGCCCTCATTGTATCGAAACTCGTTATGGTGATCAGATCTATTCGTGGCCTCTCCTGCTACTCTCTCGAGCCTAATTCCATCCATCACCAGGGATTACGTTTGGTCCCTTTGGTGCTTTTCGCTCTTCCCGTTGAGAGCCTCTTGCAGAAGGGGATGTTCCATCCTTGTCCAATCGCCGCGATCCCCATTGCCTTCGCTATTATGTTCGTCGTGATATCGCAATCCTTTCATGTATAAAATATTTCCCCGTTGTTAGTAGACATTCTGTTTGTTCGTCGCCCCTGTTTGCTCCGCCCCTTTTCTCTTCGATACATTTGCTCTTGTCTTCCCTTCAGTTACCACCTTTCTATGTTCATGTAGCATCTCACTTTTCCCTGCCTCCCTGGGAAAGTTCCAGCTGTCCAAGTCTGTTCTTTTCACTCCTTGCGGAAAGCCCAACTGCCTACAGTAGCTTCCCGCTCTTTTTCTTGACCACTTCTGCTCTCATTCCTCATGCCATCACATTTGTACACGGGATGGCTGTAAGTTTCTGATGGTGTCGGATTCACGCAGTGTTTCCGGACAGTGTCGTGCGGGGGACATTTACTATCCTCGGCTAGCATTTTTATTGCTGAATTGTATGCCTTTTCTTGCAGCACTTATCCGTATTGTATCTAGCCTGTGTCATCATTTGTGGTTGTCTCAGACTCCTTTAGTGCTTACGGCTATACGAAAATTTGATACACCTCCCTCTGTATCCAACTTTGGCTACGCCGTATCTCTCCCAAGCATAAAGAAAAGTATTGTTTTTTGTTGGGCCCCTGGTCATGTTGACATACAGGGCAATGAACAGGCAGACACTGCTGCGCGGTCAGTGTACATGACCTACCAATTTCATATAGAGGTGTTCATTTACGGACTATTTTGCTGTAATAGTACCCACCTTCACACCCGTTGGCAAAACGTTGGTTTCAACTCTACTCGGAAAACAAACTTCAGTCTATTAAACCGAGTATAGGTAACTGGCCGTCTTCTTGTCATCAGTGTCGGGGTTTGGGGAGATCCCCTCTCTTGACTTTTGACAACGACTGATTTACTCCAGTAACTCTGATGATGATACCTTTTCGCACTCCCCTCAGCCCTTTCTACCTCAATCTCTTGCTGCCCTCTACCCTTTCCCACTATCCACTGCCTGCTGTTCTCCGTACCTACTACTCATCCATCTCCCTTTTGCCCCCTGATACACTCGCTTCCTTCCTGCCCTGCAGCACTGTTAGCCCTTGTGGTTTAGTGCTTCTTTTTTATTATAATAATTACCCAAACAGATTCTGTTAATGTTCCATTATTTTTATACCTGTTTTTATGCAACAATTAATAGTATTTTCTTGAACATACATTGCAACTCCTTCCCCCTTCCGATCACATCTATCCATTGGAACAACTTAAGCCCTTTAATATTACATCAGCAATCATATCCCTACTTTAAATCATACCACATTTAAAGTTAATGCAGTGACGTCAAAGTTCCCAGCACACGTTCCCAAACACATTTCATTAATCTTATTTCTTGCACTTCGACTGTTGATAAAATACCATCATATGCTTTTTCTTTGCACATTTTTCTTATTCACCTTTTGCTTTTACACAATTTCTGAAATTATCATTACTCAGCATTTATTCCATGATTGTTGTTATTAAGATTCATAATAAAGCCTAAATCAATATATCCATATCTCATTATTTTTCATTTCTAAAACCCAAACCCCTCTTCAAGGGGGGGCTCCTTGGCATGGTGAAGGGCTCTTGGTTTGAGGAATTAGACCTGTCTGTTCCTTCCTCAGACTGACCTAATTACCCCCCAATCCCCCTTCCCTATCCCCTCCTCCCTTTTTTCCTTTCCTCCTCCTCCCCACCCCTCCCTTTTGTCCTTCCTTTTTTGGCCTTTGGGATTTTTCTACAGGCATGTAGTTCCTAGGTAGGGGGAAAAGGGTACCAGGGCCCATCCCATTCCATTGAGGTTCTTGGCGGTGCGTAGTTTGCCGTGGAATCTGGATTGCCTGGGGATGTCCCGATCTCTCTCCGGTATCCCAGAGGGTGGCTTTGGGTGGGCTTTTGGGCAACGGGTGTATCTCTGGGAAACCACCTTTCAGATTCTGGGGGTGGTGGCCGAAGAAGGTTGCTTTGTGGTGGATATCCGGCCGCCCTCAATTTTTGTCCACCGAGGTAGCTCGGTAGATGTGAGGTTACTATCCCAGATTTGCTGGTTTACTGGATGAAGGGTAGAGTATGGCAAGGGTTCCATGCGCATCTGCACTACTTGCGGTGCTGAGGTCCTCTTGGTGGCGGAGGGAGATTTCTATCCCTTTCATTCCTCCTAGGAACTATCCCTCCCGGTTTCCCCCCTTTTTTTATTCTTTTTTTTTTTTTTTCTTTTTTTTTTTCTTAAAAAAAAAAAAAGGGAACCTAACCATGGAGCACCCGATCCATGACCCCGTACCCAGGGCCCTTATTGTTAAACCCCACCCCATTCTGACCTCGCCTCATTTTTGGTCACTCTTCGGACATTCCTAAAGGCCCTTGTACCTCTTGCTGGTGCTGTTTTCACACGTTCAGGTGCCGGGTTTCGACTGACTGCTTCGATTTGTCTAACCTTGCTCTCCTTTGACTATGCTTCCGGCCCCTCCCTCTATGGTGCGATGATTTTCGAATTGCCAGGGCCCCTCCCACGTGGACCCACTCTGGTCCCACTTCTAAACACCAACGACAATCTCCTGATGATGTTTTCCCTTCGTTACCTTCTCATTCTAATCGGAAAAGACTGACACGTCATAAACTCCCTCTCCACACTCGGTTTCGGACCACACAATGACTAAATTCTTTACTTTACAACCCTCTTCTGCCTATCTTTCTGATCATAGTATTGGCAAAGCGCTCCTTTGCCCGTTGGTAGAGATATTTCCCTTTTATGCTCTTGAGGGGTGGTATGGCATCATCACAGTCCAGAATTCTACCCAAGCTCATGATCTTTCTCTTCTTTCACTATCGATTACTATTCCTATCACTATCGAAAAACATCATTCCCTCAATTCTTGTAGTGGTACTTCATCGCCCCACACCATAGTCCAACAGAATTTCCAGACATGTGGCAATGACATTCTCGAACGCTGGAACCCCAAGATCTCCAATTCTCAAGGTAGACACTTTGTTCTTCCCGCCGCGGGCTGATACCCTTGCAAAGTGGCTTGTTTAACTTTTGACAGCCATGAACTCCCACCCTTGTTTATGTAGGGGACATCGGTTACAAGTTCGGAAGGTGATCCTACACTGCAACAGTGTAGGAATTGCTGGCGATTTGGCCACACAGCAAAATTTTTGCAGATCTATAGCTGAATGCCCAGTCTGTGGTGCCGATGACCATTCTAATACATCTTGCAGTAGACCTCCCTCTTTCTTTAATTGTCATGAGGCTCACCCTTCTTTACTCTCGCCTTTTGCCAGGTCTACTTAAATGAGCGGGAAATTCGTTGCCTCAGAGGCGAAGGTCTCCCTTATGCTATGGCAGTTTTTCATCTCCGCCTCCAAGGGGGACTACCCCGTGTTTCTTATTCTGTGTTTCAAAACATCCCCCCACTTCTGGGGTCCCATCTTCTGCAGGCCTCCTCTGTGGTTGCCAGTCCATAGTCACTCCTGTATCAAATTCTTTTGCTGCCCTGAGCTCAGACGTCCCTACTTCAACACCTCAGTCTGCCTCACATCTTCGTGTTCCCTCAAAAACCCCTGGTATCGACAGACCTTGTCGACACCGCCTCCCAATCGTCCCTTTTACTTCTAGAGGTCCAACAAATTCCTTTAACCCTCCTTCCCTTCATCCACCTCACATTTTCCTTCCCGGTCTCTGTATGTAGGTTCTTCCCCTTTCACTGGCTCCTTACAAGTGTGGAGGTTCATCCTCTCGTACTGTGCCTTCCCCCCCTGCCCCCTCCAAAGTTTCTTCCTCTTCTGCCACCTCCTGGGTTTTGCCTCTTCTGTCCTTCCCAACTTTTCCAGTTCCCTCCACCCTTTCGCCCCCCCCTCCTACCTGGTACAGTCCATTACAGCTCCGGTTTTTTAATCAAACTCCTCCTCCTTCCATCTCCAATATTGTCTCCCCTACGACGTCTCTGAATTCCCAAACATTGAAGCAATCTCTGAATTTTTTGCAGAGACCAACCCTCAATGGACACTGAATCCACCCCCTGTTCCCCCTCTTTCCTCTTCTCCCATCTGACAACTCTTTCTTCACAACGCACGTTCCTTCGCTACTTGAACGTTTTCCATTGCCCCCAGCATGTGGACTTTTCTAACCCTTCTAGTCCCTAGGTACCCTTACCTGCAGATTTCAGGTATCTTTATTGTTGCCAATCATGGGGCCTATTTACAGTGGAATATTTGCGGCCTGGGTAATCGGGGCGAGCTTCAGATGTTGCTCTCCCAGTTTTTCCTGTTGGTGTTTGCTTACGGAACCAAAATTACACTCTGCCGTTATCTATCCCATCTAAGGCTATAATTATTGTATTCTTCAGATCCTTTCCTGATGGGACCTTTAATGAAAGTGCCCTTCTTCTGCGCACTGATATTCCGTACCATCAGCTATTTGTTCGAAATTCACGCTTTTACACAGCAGCCCGTATCCACTTGCATAGGTGGTATACACTCTGTTCTTGGTACTTCTCCTTCTCGGGCATTATCTATCCCGGATATTGCCTTTCTTGTTTCGCCCATTACCGCCACCACTTCTGTTATTTGGCGATTTTAATGCCCATCATTTCCTCGGGGGGTTCTCACTGTGATTCCCGTGGCATTCAGTTAGGTTTTTCTTGCTACCCACCCCCTCCATGTTTTAAATACAGGTACTCACACCCATTTTGATCCTTGGACTCATACTCTCTTGCATCGATCTCTGTCTGCTCTTCCTCAGCTGCATTAGACTTCCCCTGGTCTGTTCTCCGGATTTACATGACGCGATCTTTTCCCCAAATCTTCTTACTTCCCCTTTCCCTATTCGCCACCTCTTCAAAACCCCACGCTGGCAATTTATTCAGGCAATTGACATTTACTCTCAACTAACTGTTTTTAGTGAGGTTCCTTCATCCTCCATTGATGAGCTTTTACACCTCTTCTCGTCCTCCGTTTTAACCCAGCTTCTTATTCTATACCCCAACTTCAGGCAGGCTTTTTCAGAAATGCGTGCCTTGGTGGTCTCTCCTGTTGTGCTCGTGCAATACGTTTGAAACGCACTTCGTGGGGCAGGTACGGTACAATAGAACCATGGAGAGACTTCTTGATTTTAAGCAGAAGCGTGCGATCGCTCGCCGTATCATCCCTGACGCTAAACGCACTTGCTGGGGAGATTGTCCCACCATCACCTTGCTTCGTCTGAGTGCAGTCTGGAAAAAAGTACGAAAACTGAGTGGTAAATATTCTCCTGACCGGGCTCTGTTCTGCGGGTTGCCGGTGTTGAATAGCAAAACCCCTAGATGTTGCCCAATGAAATTGGCAATCATCTGGTCCGTATTTCTCAGGGACTCCATCTATGCCCTCATTTCTTTCCTCAAAGTCTGCCAGAGAGTTAGCACCTTGGACTTTTCTTCTCTCAGAGAAGAACAGTATAATGTGCCTTTACACTTCAAGAACTGGAGGCAACACTTCGCTTGCCGATCATCGGCAGCTGTGCCGACGACATTCATATTCGATGCTACAACATTTACATCAGTCAGCCCTTGCAGTCCTATTATGCCTTTACAATCTTATTTGGTCACAAGGAGTTCTTCCACAGCTGGGGAAAACCCGCCATTGTTCTCCCTTTCCGCAAACCAGGCACTATGGGACATGAAACCCCCCACTATTCGCCCCATTGCTTTCCCAGTGCAGTTTGCAAGTGATGGAACCCCTAGTAAATAGACATTTAGTGTGGTATTTAGAGACACAAAAACAGTCTCTCCACTCATAAATTATGGCTTTCGTAAGGGACGTTCTACCATAGACCCTTACTATGCTTGGATACATATGTTCGTAATGCCTTTGCGAATAAACCACTCAGTTATTCCCATTTTTTTTGACCTTGAGAAGGCATATGACACAACTTGGAGGTATAATATTTTAGCTCAAGTCCACTCCTTAGGCCTTCGAGGCAATCTACCCTCCTTCCTTAAGAACTTTTTAACTGACAGGTATTTCCATGTTCGGGTTAATAATGTGCTCTCCCCCGGGCTTTATCCAAGCTGAAGGGTCCCCCAGGGGTGTGTTTGAGCACAAAACTCTTCCTCCTTGCTTTTAATGATTTGGCCTCTAGTCTTCCATCAAATATTTGGTCATCACTCTATGTTGATGCTTGCTATTGCCTGTGTAGGCGCTGACGGTCACCTCATTACAGTTTCTCTCCAGCATGCGGTCGACTGTGTTTCCAATTGGGCCACCCCACATGGGTTTAAATTTTCCCGCACTAAAACCACCAAATTACTTTCACTAGACGCTCTGTCATCTTTCCCATCATCCTTGTACCTCTATGGCTCCGTTTTCCTGAACGTGTTAGTCAAGTTTCTGGGCCCCCTCTTTGATCGTAGGTTATCTGGAACCCCACATTACCCCTCTGAAGGCAAACTTGTCACAGCCGGCTGAACCTTCTAAAACCCCTTTTCTCATCTTTCATGGGGAGCTGATCGTCAAACCCTCCTTCGCCTGCTTCCACCCTTATCTTATCGAAAATTGATTATGGTGACCGATCTATCAGCGGCAAACTCCCGCTTTCTCTTAGCCTTAACCCATTCATCACCAAGGATTACGTTTATGCCTTGGTGCTTTTCGCTCTTCCCCTGTCGAGAGCCTTATGCAGAAGTGAACGTTCCATCCTTATCCGATCGCCATGATGCCCATTGCCTTTGCTCTATGTGCGCTCTCATGATCTCCGCAATCCTTCCATTTATAGAATGGTCACTGATATTAGTAGACTTATTTGTTCGCCGCCCCTGTTTACTCCGTCCCTTCTCTCTTCGCCTTCTTTTCGCTCTTGTTTCTCTTCAATTACCTTCTTTCTATGTACATGTAGCATCTCACTTTTCCCTACCCCCTGGGAAGTTCCAGCTGTTCGAGTCTGTTCTTTCTCTCCCCCTTGCTCGAAAGCCCAACTGTCTACGGTCACTTCCCACTCTCTTTTTTCTTGACACTTTCACTCATTCTCATGCCATTGCTGTGTACACAGATGGCTCTAAGCTTCTGACGGCTAGGATTGCAGCAGTGTTTCTGGGGCAGCGTGTACAAGGGCATTTACTATTTTTCGGCTAGTATTTTTACTGCTGAATTGTATGCCATCCTTACAGCACTTACCCGTATTGCATCTATGCCTGTGTCATCATTTGTGGTTGTCTCAGTCCCTTTTGTGCTTTACAGGCTATACAGAAATTTGATACCCCCTCACCCCCTTTGTCTCCATATCCACTTTGGCTACGCCCCATCTTTTCCCCAAGCATAAGATATTGTATTTTGTTGGGTCCCTGGTCATGTTGACGTACAGGGCAATGAACAGGCAGACACTGCTGTGCGGTCAGCAGTACATGACCTACCAGTTTCATGTAGAGGTATTCCATTTACGGACTATTTTGCTGCAATATCTTCCCAACTTCACACCCGTTGGCAACAACGTTGGTCTACTATGCTCGGCAACAACTTCAATCTATTAAACCGAGTATAGGTTACTGGCCGTCTTCTTATCACCAGTGTCGAGGTTGGGAGACTACTCTCTCCCGTCTTCGCATTGGCCATACTCGTCTTACTCATGGATATCTCATGGAGAGGCTCCCTTCCTCTCTGTGAGAATTGCCAAGTTCCATTATCAGCCAGCCACATTCTGTTGGACTGCCCACTTTATCAACGAGCACGCAGAATTTACCTCCGTCGTCGTCTTCGCTCTGCTGCTCTCTTTTACCTTCCCTTTCTCGCTGATGGACCACCTTTCATCCAGACACTCTCATTGACTTTTTGACAACAACTGACTGACTTCAACAAATTCTGATACCTTCAGCCCTTTCTACTTCAATCTCGCTGTTTTCTGTAACCTACTGATCATCCCTCCTCCTCTCTGCCATCCAATACCTCGCTTCCTTCCCTACCCTGCAGTGCTGTATAGCCCTTGTGACTTAGCGCTTATTTTTTATTATAATAATAATAGACTCTATAACCCCACTTGGTACATCATCAGATGCAGCATTCTCCACTGACCTCAGCATTCTGAACCTGACTATAAATACTCGCGTCCCTTCCACCCCAGGTACTTCAGCTTCACACCAGTAGTAGCGTTTCCACACATAGCATCACAGTCCAGCACCACGTTGACAGACACATGGCTTCTGCCGAAAGGAAGGGTCATGATGTTCCAGGGACACGACGGATGACTCGGATTTAAAAATAGACGACTCAGATTTAGAAATTTTGGGGCGCAACCCTAGTGAAGAAGTTGCGAGCCCATTTCCGTGTCATCAGAGGAAAAGTCTCCAGTTCTGACAAGCCAAACCCATGCAGCCAAAGAATACGGAAGGATGGATCAGTGTGAACAGAAAAGACACGCTGTCCCCCAAGGAGCAGGTAAACCAGCTCAAATCACCTTCCAGATTCAAGGTAAAAGCTTATGGGTAACACAAAACCCACTATGGTGTGGTTACACACCTGGAAACACGGCACAAACTGGGGTTAAAGATATGGTTCAACCTGAGGGGAGAACTAATATTTGACTCCTATCAACAGGAAATACATATCACCTTGAAGAAAGTCATGGAGACAGACGCTCCTTCACCCTGGAGGAACTGGATTCTCGGCAGTCACCAAAGGGGTGTAGTGATGCAATACCCGCTGATGATACCCATCGAGGCAGTAGCAGCTCATCCCAGTGTCGGGGTCAGCTCAGCGTTTTCAAGGAAAAATTGGCAGGCAACGAAACCAACCCGGCAGATCCTCATTCAGCATGTAGGCCCACTGCCATCCCAGCTGGACCTCGGTTCTTGGGGCAGGTACGATGTCAGGACCTTCATGGCAAAAAACCAGTTTGCTGTTTTAAGTGCCAGCATTACGGACACTGGGTGCACTCTGTCCAAACAGAGTAATCTGCGGTGTCTGCAGCCAGCCCCACCCTACCGAGGAATGCATCACCAAGCGAAGAATGCACCCACCCATCCACGATTCCCGAAAATTTCAGGCAGAAACATCATGCCTGGAACCCTCGATGCCCTGAGAGGCTCACTAGAATTCGTGAGGCCTGGAAGGCACCAACGACGAGCAGCGGCTAGGGCAGAGCATCACCCCCAGCAGACAATGGGTGCAGAGAATCCTGCGATACTGCAGAATCTCATCAGGCCAACCCAACTCAATGCCCAGGAAAATTTTGACCCTTGAAGACTCAGCCAGGCGTCATGAACAGGAGCATCTTCCCCACTACCGCAACGAAGAAACAAAAACATGAGGAATAGGCGGCGCCCAAAAGGAAAATCTGGGCAATGCAATCAGCAGACGGCACTACACGAGCCCCGACCGGGCCCCCTTGCCAGGCACAGCCACTTATGCAGGCTGTGGCTGCACCTCACCAGCAGATGCCGGGTTTCACAACTTGGCATACAGCAACAGGCCACGGTGTGCACAGTGAAGAAATACAACCCTCAACGTCCCCACAGATTACAACAGCCCAGGGTTTAAAATCCCCTGCTTCAAACCCACCGACAACGCAGGCCCCAAACAGAGAGGATCTCTTAAACATCATCAAGGGATTCACAGGGTATTATCTGCAACACAAACACTTCCACAGAACAAACAGAGCATGTTCCGGAAAATGGTCAGCACACTCCTGAGGGGTGGGCTTACTGACAGAGCAGGAAACGGTGGATGCCATGAATCTGCAGATTATCAGAGCAGACAGAGCCCAGTCCCCAAGCTCAGGAAACAGCTGAGATGGAGTAACCTCGTCGCTTATGAGGCACACTAGCTGAACTGTCCGGAACAGTGCTTGGCAGCATATGCTGCAACAGTAAAGAATCAATTCTCCTTCAGGAGCCAGAGACGGGTCATCTCAGATTAAGACCCGTGCCAGGACCCTGATCTTGGCGAACATTATACACAATACATACACCCCAGGTAGGATCTCTTTGTGACTTGAAAAAGCCCACTGTGTGGGCGAAACGTAGTCAATAAAGGATCACATTATACTGCATAAGAACATAAGAATGTAGGAACACTGCAGAAGGCCTACTGGCCCATATGAGGCAGGTCCTTATCAAAACGACATCTACCAAAAAGTACTCAAGAAATAACTCCTGTACCCCTTGACACCAATCAAAACCCAGCCCCTCCCACTCATATATTTGTCCAGTCTCTTCTTAAAAGCTACCCAAGGTCCTAGCCTCTATCACCCCCCTGGGAAGACTGTTCCAACGCATCTACAACTCTGTTAGAAAACCAGTACTTGCCTTGTCCTTTCTAAATCTAAATTTATTCCAACTTAAATCCATTTTCCTGGTTCTTACCTGGTTCGACACCCTCAGTACTTTATTAATGTCTCCTTTGTTTATGCCCGTCATCCACTTATTTCACTTCAATGATATCTCCCCTCATTCTAAAGGCCTTTTCCAGAGAGTGGAGATTAAGGCTTTAAGTCTTCTTCATACGGGAGAATCCTACACAGTAAATCATTTTAGTCATTCTTCTCTGTATGTTCTCTAATGAGTCTAGTCCATCCTGTAGTAAGGGGACCAAAACTGGCAGCATAATCTAAATGAGGCCCCCACTAGTGATGTATAGAGCTGTAAAAAAACTTTTGGACTTCTGTTTCTTATACTTCTTGAGATAAATCCAAGTAATCTGTTGGCCCTGTTGCGCACACTTTAGGCCTGCTGTCTTGGCTTTAGATTTCTGCTTACCATGACTCCCAAGTCTTTTTCACATTCTGTATGACCAAGCTCTACTTCACCTAGATTATTTGCTTCGAGGGTTATTTTCATTACCAAGGGCAAGTACCTTACACTTATCTACATTAAACTTCATCTGCCATTTCTCAGACCAAGACATTATTTGTTCAAATCGTCCTGGAGTTCATTGATATCCTCCTCAGAGTGAATTATACGGCCTATCTTTGTATCAGCAAACTTACTCATGTCACTAGTAATCCCTTCATCAAGGTCATTAATGTAAATTATGAAAAAAGAGAGGGCCTAAAACTGATCCTTGTAAGCCACAG
>NW_026510202.1:0-14518 GCF_026875155.1 Cherax quadricarinatus | reverse complement strand
TTAATCCCATAAAGTTTTAATCCCATAAAGGTTCCTTATATCCCATACCAAGTGACCCTTAATCCTATCCAGGTCATCCATATATCAACCAGGCCCCCTTATATCCCATACCAGGTCTTCCTTATACCCCATACCAGGTCATCCATTTCCCCATACGGGTGACCTTTACCCCCCAACCGGTCATCCATATACCCATGCCGGTGATCCTTGTACCCCATAGCAGACCTCCTTATATCCCATATCAGGTCATTCTTATACCCCTTACCAGGTCCCTTTATACCCATCCCAGGTCATCCTTATATGCATAACAGGTATTTTATATTCCCCAGGTCATCTTATACCCCCATACCAGTTTATCCTTATTTCCCATACCGGTCCTTATTCCCTTACCAGGTCATCCTTATATTCGTACCGGTCATCCTTTTACTCCGTACCAGGTCATCCTTATATCACAAACAGGTCATTCTTTATTCCAAAAAGGTAAACCCTTTTAAACCCATACAGGTCTCTTATTTTCCCTTTCCAAGTCATCCTTATATCCTTTCCGGTATCCTTATTTCCATACCAGGTCATCCTTTTTCCCCTCCCAAAGTCGTCCTTATACCCTTCCGGGCTTCCCTATATCCCATACCAAGTATCCTTTTACCCTACCAGGTTCCTTATTCCTTCCCAGGTCTTTTTTTATCCCATCCCGGGGTTATTTTCTCCTTTACCAGTATCTTATTCCCTGCCAGGTCTTGTTTTCCCTACCAGGTACCCTTTCCCATCCGGCCCCTTTAATTCCATACGGTATCCTTTAGAAAGGGTTTCATTTAAATTTTATCCCGGTTTTGGGGTTAATACCTAAGGTCCCCCTTATTTCCATTAAGGATTATAATAAACGGTAACCTTATTCATCAAGGTTCCTTAAATTTTCCCATACCGGGTATTTTTTCCTTAAAGGTAATCCTTATTCCCCAAACCAGGAAACTTATTTCCAACAGGTCACCTTTACCATCCCCGGCACTTATATTCCTAACAGGTACTTTTATTCCCCGGTTTCCTTATTTTCAACCGGTTTTTTTTTCCCACCTTTTTCCATCCATTTTATTTAATAAACACTTTTTTTTTTTTTTTTAAACCTTTTTTTTTAATACCGTTCTTTTTTTCGTATCCTTTTTCCTCCAGGCCCTTTTCCCTCCCGGTCACCCATTTACTTTTCTTTAACCCAAAAAAATTTTTTGGGAAAATGGGGAGCTTTGGAAACCTCAATTTTAAAAAGGCGTTTCCAATCCAAAAAGGGGTTATTTCCCAATTAAAAAGGGAGGTTTTAAAACTTAAAAGGAATTTTCCCCCCCGGAAATTATCCCCCCTAAAAGGGCGGTATTTCCCCATTCCCCAAACGGAATTTCCCAAAAAAACGGGAAGTTTTATTAACCCTTACAAAAGGGGGGGCCCCCCACCAAAACGGGGGTTTAAAAAAAAGGAAGTTTTCCCCAATTCCCAACGGAAGAATTAATTAAAAAGGCGGGTTTCCCCAATTAAAAAAAGGCTTTAATTAAAAAAAAGGGGGGTTATCCCCAACCCCAAAAGGCAGGTATTCCCCCCCCTTTAAAAAAAGGTTCCCCCAATTAAACCACGGGAAGAATTAATTAAAAAGGGTATACCCCCCAAACCCCCAAAGGGGGGTTATTCCCCTTGGGAATTTAACCCCCATCAACCCAACAGGAAGGAAAATACAAAAAAAGGGATATTCCAATTAACCCAAGGGGGGAACCCCCCTAAAAGGGGCATTTATTCAAACCCCAAACATTTAAATTAAAAAAAAGTATATTCCCCCCTTTTAAACCCAAAAAAGGGGGGTATATCTCCACACTCTACACACAGGACAAGTATACTCCACACACTCTACACCAACAGGGCAGGTATACTCCCCACTCTTACACCAACAGGCTCAAGTATACTCTCCACACTCTACACCAACAGGCAAGTATACTCTCAACACTCTACACCAACAGGCAGGTATACTCCCCACACTCTACACCAACAGGCAGGTATACTCCCCAACTCTACACCACAGGCCAAGTCTACTCTCCCTCACACTCTACACCAACAGGCAAGTATACTCTCAACACTCTACACCAACAGGCAGGTATACTCCCCACACTCTACACCAACAGGCAAGTATACTCTCCACACTCTACACCAACAGGCAGGTATACTCCCCACACTCTACACCAACAGGCAGGTATACTCCCCACACTCTACACCAAAGCTGTATACTCCCCACACTCTAACCAACGGGCAAGTATTACTCTCCCACCTCTAAACCAACAGGCAGTATACCTCTCCACATCTACCCCAACAGGCCGGGTATATCTCCACACTCTACACCAACAGCAAGTTACTTCTCCACACTCTACACCAACAGGCAGGTATACTCCCACACTCTCCCCACACCAAAAGCAGGTATACTCTCCACACTCTACACCAACAGGCAGGTATACTCCCCACACTCTACACCAAGAGGCAGGTATACTCCCCACACTCTACACCAACAGGCATGTATACTCCCCACACTCTACACCAACAGGCAAGTATACTCTCCACACTCTACACCAACAGGCAGGTATACTCCCCACACTCTACACCAACAGACAGGTATACTCCCCACACTCTACACCAACAGGCAAGTATACTCTCCACACTCTACACCAACAGGCAGGTATACTTCACATCTACACCAAACAGGAAGGTATACTCTCCACACTCTACACAACAGGGAGGTATAATCCCCACACTCTACAACCAACAGGAAGAGTATACTTCCCCACACTCTACACCAACAGGCAAGTATACTCTCCACACTCCACACCAACAGGCAAGTATACTCTCCACACTCTACACCAACAGGCAGGTATACTCCCCACATTACAACAACAGGCAGGTATACTCCCACACTCTACACCAACAGGCAGGTATAGTATACTCTCCACACTTACACCAACATAAGGCAGGTATATCTCACACACTCTACCCAAACAGGCAGGTATACTCTCCACACTTACACCAACAGGCAGGTATATACTCCCACACTCTACACCAACAGGCAGGTATACTCCCCACACTCTACACCAACAGGCAAGTATACTCTCCACACTCTACACCAACAGGCAAGTATACTCTCCACACTCTACACCAACAGGCAGGTATACTCCCCACACTCTACACCAACAGGCAGGTATACTCCCCACACTCTCACCAACAGCAGTATTACTCACCCCACTCTACAACAACAGGCAAGTATACTCTCCACACTCTACACCAACAGGCAGGTATACTCCCCACACTCTACACCAACTGGCAGGTATACTCTCCACACTCTACACCAACAGGCAGGTATACTTCCCACACTCTACACCAACAGGCAGGTATACTCCCCACACTCTACACCAACAGGCAGGTATACTCCCCACACTCTACACCAACAGGCAAGTATACTCTCCACACTCTACACCAACAGGCAGGTATTGCCCCCACACTCTACACCAAACAGAGGTATTATCCCCACCACTCTACACCAAAGGCAAGTATACTCTCCACACTCTACACCAACAGGCAAAGTAACTCTCCACACTCTACACCAACAGCAAGTTACACTCTCCACACTCTACATACAAAGGCAGGTATATCCCACCTCTACCCAACAGCAGGTATACTCCCCACACTCTACACCAACAGGCAGGTATACTCCCCACACTCTACACCAACAGGCAAGTATACTCTCCACACTCAACACCAACAGGCAGGTATACTCTCCACACTCTACACCAACAGGCAAGTATACTCTCCACACTCTACACCAACAGGCAGGTATACTCCCACACTCTACACCAACTGGCAGTATTTTACTCTCCACACTCATACACCAAACAGGCAGGTATTACTCCCCACACTCTACACCAAACAGGCAGGTATACTCCACAATCTACACCAACAGGCAATGTATACTTCCACACTCTACACCAACAGCAAGTAACTTCCACACTCTACACCAAACAGGCAGGTTATACCCCCACCCTACACCAACAGGCAGGTATACTCTCCACACTCTACACAACAGGCAGTATACTCTCCCACACACACTCTACACCCACAGGCAGGTATACTCTCCACACTCTACACCAACAGGCAGGTTACTCCCCACACTCTACACCAGCATGGGACAGGTATTACTCCCACACTATACACCAAAGGCTAGTATACTCTCCACAACTCTACACCAACAGGCAGGTATACTCCCCACACTCTACACCAAAGGCTGGTTATACTCCCCACACTCTACACCAACAGGCAGGTACCACGTAATCTCCACACTCTACATCAACAGGAGGTATTCTCCCACACTCTACAGGAACAGGCAGGTATACTCCCAACCACACTATACACCAACAGGCAAGTATACTTCTCCACACGCTACACCACAGGCAGGTATACTCCCCCACACTTACACCAACAGGCAGGTATACTCCCCACATCTACACCAAACAGGCAGGTTTATACTCTCCACACTTACACCATCAGGCAGGTATACTCTCCACACATACACCAACAGGCAGGTATACTCTCCACACTTACACCAAACTGGCAGGTATACTCCCCACACTCTACACAACAGTCTGGTATACTCTCCCACACTCTCACCAACAGGCAGGTATACTCCTCCTCATCTACACCCAAACAGGCAATGGTATACTCACCCACACACTCTACACCAACAGGCAGGTATAGCTCCCCACACTCTACACAACAGGCAGGTATACTCTCCACCACTACACCAAACAGGCAGTATACTCTAACACATACACCAACACAGGCAGGGGGATACTCTCCACACTCTACACCAACAGGCAGGGTATACTCTCCACACTTACACCAACAGGCAGGTATACTTCCCCACACTCTTACACCCACACAGCAGTATTACTCTCCACATCTACACCAACATGCAGGTATTCTCTCCACACTTTACACCAACAGCAGGTATACTCTCCACACTCTACACCAACAGGCAGGTATACTCTCCACACTCTACACCAACAGGCAGGTATACTCTCCACACTCTACACCAACAGGCAGGTATACTCTCCACACTCTACACCAACAGGCAGGTATACTCCCCACACTCTACACCAACAGGCAGGTATACTCCCCACACTCTACACCAACAGACAGGTATACTCTCCACACTCTACACCAACAGGCAGGTATACTCTCCACCTATTCCGTGTGCCTTAAGTTTCCTCAATAGCCTCTGATGTGGAACTCTATCAAAAGCCTTGCTGAAGTCCATATACACAATATCATATTCAATACCACAATCTACCTCCTCAAATACCTTAGTGAAGAAGGCTAGTAAATTCGTAAGACAGGAACGCCCCTATGTAAAACCGTGCTGAGATTCATTAATCGGTCTATGCCTTTCGAGATGCCGGCGAGCTGGCCGGCAAAATAAATGCTTTCGTGTTCATTGATGAAAGAACAAATACTAGCGGTTTGTGGGTTTGTCCAAAGGATCCTGACAAGATACAGAAAGAGATGCCGGGCTCCTCGTCTCGATGCCAGAATTATTTGTAATCTTGTATGTCAATAGCAGTAATGCGAAACATTTTCCCCCAATTACGACAGACGATAAAAGAAAATCTATCTAAAGAAAGTAACTCTGGTTTGATTACGAACCTGCATGTCCGCAGACTTGGACCAATAAAGTTTCTATGAATACCTAATGACCTGCATTCTTTTGTAAACTTATAGAGATAAATTGATTTTGTGCAGTGGAACGTGCAGAGGAGTTTACAATACGATCAATGCAATGGCAGCAGAATAACCAGGATCCCAACGGAAGAAGGATAATCATTATCATTGCTGAAGAGGGTGACACTGCCAACTGTTGAATACGAATTGGACGTGGATGCGAGGCGGTCAATTATTGAACAGCCGGAAAAGTCAAAAACACTGCCAACAAAATAGATGTAGTTAGATAATTAGGTGAAAAAACACGCAATATTTGCAATTTTCTTGTAAAATACAAACCCAATTAAGCAACTTCTCTCTATCCACTACTTGAAAAAAAAGGCATATCCCTCGCCCTTAAAGAATTTTTAAACCTCTTGAACGTAAGTGAAAAATGAAAAAAATGGAAGGAAGTCCAAGCAGTGATTTCAGACTAGACTGGAAAGGATGAGAAGGGCATACTGAACATTGTGAAGCTTACCAGGGCCCCTTTAAAATTGACAGTTTACTCAGGTGGCTCCTCCCCAGAAAATTAAGAATAGAAAAAGAAATAATAAATTACAAAAATAAAAACCCATTTATTAAATCAAACATAAAAAAAACAAAACATGAAAGTTTCCCATTTGAAAGAAAAAATAAAAAGAAATGAAAAAAAATAACATTTGAACCAAAACCCAAAATCTACAATGGTGCTGGTGTTGGTGACACTGTTTTTGAAACCCTAGTGTTTTTGATGAAAAAAGGGGGGGGGGGGGGGGCGCAGGTGTTGGTGACCATCCACTGGCTGTTCTTCACAGTATAACCAGTGAGTATTCTTCCCGAAAACAGGAAAGCAGGTTTTTTTACCCCGCAATCTGGGAGTTAGTCCTGCAATTTCATACAGGGCACAGGAGTGAGATCAAAATTTGGGGAAATCTTGGACGTTAGTCCTACAAACCGTTCTACCGTTTTATTGTCGGGGACCCTCTACATCCAAGCTGGAAAGATAGACGGGTTCCCACTGCTTAAATAATCATCTTATGGTAGTGTTAAAAAATTTTTTCAAAAGACTTTGGTGATTTTTTACAACAGTCAACCTAGAGAAAAGACTGAAAGGACTAAGTTTTTATTGTCAAAAGTGAAGCTTTCAACCAATAAACCCCACTAGAATCAAGGCGGGATGTACTTACGTGAGTTGGGAGCGGGGAGTCTAGTGATTTACTGTTTTAAAACAGAGCCCCAACGCACCTTTCGGGGGGGGGGGAAAAAAAGAGGGAGGGGAGGGAAGCGGGGAGTAGACTCCCCTTTACCAAAAACAAGTAGCCGGCAGACAAACTATCAATTCAGGGAGGGGAGAAAAAAGGGGGGGAAAAAAAAAAAAAGGGGAGGTGATTCCCCAAAAAAAAGAGGGGAGAAAAAAACGGGGGGGGAAAAAGGGGGGGAAAAAAAAAAAGGGGAGATTGACTTCCCCTACCTTAATAGAAGCCGGGGCAGTGAAACTAGATACATATATTTTCCCCTCTACACCTATCTATGAATTTCCCCCTCACACTCCCCCTCCCAAGACTTATGTAAGGAGTTAAGAAGAATAGGCGGGAAGGAAAAAGTTCTAACATGTGGAAGTCGTGTAAGGAAAACAAATCTTCTCTGACTGTCACGACTTAACCAGTCAAGAAATAATTGGGTGAACAGTAACACAATTTGGAACAAAAAAGCCTGGGCCCCAATGTCCCCCTCAAGAGGCGCTTTTGTTCCCAAAATTTTCTAGGTTAAAAAAGGGTTTGTGGCCCGTTCTAAATAAATTCTTTCCCAGAAAAAAAATTTAGTTTGGAGATCCCCCCCAAAAGGGCTAAACATTCCTTTTTTATTGTGGAGTACTTGTTTCTGCGGGAAGGAGTTTCCGGTTTAGGAAGCATAAGGGGGGAGTACCCCATGGTTTTGTATAAAAGCCCTAAGCCAGTATTGGAGGATCAGTTCCAGACAAAATGTTTTTATTAAATCTGGAATCTTAAGTATGGGCCCTTTCGCAAAAAACTTTTAATCTCTTAAATTTTCCCCGAGTCGTGGGAAAGTTCAAGAGGTTCCTTCACAGCCCTTTTTAAGGGAAAGCCCGATAGATCCCTGTAAGATCAGCTGTTTGGGGATAAAACCGTGCATAAAAATTTTACAAAAAACCAAGAAATACGCATGAGTTTTTTGGGTTTTTTGGGGAATTTAAAAATTTAATAAAGCTTTGATTTTCTGGGGAAGGCTGCGAGTGTTATTAAAAAGTATCAGTCCAAGATATTAATCTTGTTAACCCCCAAGGAAGCTTTTTCTTCGGTTGGGCAGTGAGGCCATGTGAGCGTAACCTACCCCAAAAGTGTTAATGTTTGGATAGTTCGCCCCCGTATTGTCTTTACGTAAATTTTATCAAAAAAACTGAACATTTGGAAATTTACCCAAGCTTTTCTCATCAGTCTCACGTAGGTAGCCGGGCATTTTTCCCCAAACCGAAGGGCATAGTTCTTACTGCATCAGTCCTTGGGTGTGTATAAAAGTGGTGGTACTGCTTAGAAGAAGGATCTAACTTTATTGATGAATCCTGTGCAATATCAATTTGAAAAGAAAAAAGCGTCATAAAATTTGTGAAATCGTATCTATTAAGGGCATGGGCTCAGCATCCCACCGGGTTATAGCATTAAGGCCCTATGAAGTCAATAGCAAGTTATAAAATTATCCCCCTTTTTAAACCCCAGACTTGGTGAACAATATAAAAGATACTAAAAGGCAATGATCTTTGTTTTTTTTAATTTGTCACCTCTCGGTAAATGCCCCCAAAGGGTGAAGGAACGGGGTAAATTTTAGTTATAGGTTTGTCCGTCAATAAGTCAATCTTATGAACTCCCGTGGAGGAAAACACGGGAATATCAGTAAAGACGTCTGAAAATTACTCCACATTAAAGTTTTTTCATGTTCTTTGGTCATCCAAAGTTCATTAATTTAAGGGTGGTTGCGTCCGATGGTCAACAGTCACCAAGTCATGTAGTTTTTCATATAGTCAAAGTTGAGGGCAATTATGCAATTTTTACATTCTTCATTTTGTTTTATCAAGTTCTGTGGAAAAAACAAAGTCGAATTTTAAGGCAGTTAACCAAATTTTCTTCGGTAAATTTTTCCCAAAGGGTGTTATGATAAAGCTTATTTTCCCTTTTGACTTTTATAGGTAGCAACTTTCCCACAAATTTTTAATACTTTATAGGGGGGATTTCCATGTATTTAAAAATTTATTTGACTTGATAGCAAAAGTACAAGAACTCCCTCACCTATTTTAAAAATTTCTCCTCTGACTTTTGGAATCAAAATGGGTTTTTTGTATGGTCCATTGACAACTTAATTTTTTTCAAAAAAAAACTTTTTTGTAGGGGTCCCCTCAAGTTTGGACCAAAAGGCAAGGGAAACTGGTAAGAAGACTGAACCTCAGCATTTACCCCCTCATTGTCCAAAAGTCTGAAGGATGGACAGGGGGGACCTCAGCCGTTACCATAGGAAGTCAAAAGGTGAAAACCCCCAAAGAGCCTGGGAAATTCCCCCTCTGGCAAACAAAGCACAGGGTAGGTAACGATGCCACTCCTTGGTTTAAGGGAGAAAAGTTCCTTAAAAGGACTTTGAGAAAACGAATGCTGGCGCTCAAACCTCCCATTACAGTGGGGTGATAGGTGTGGTGAAGAAAAGGCTTCACTCCCAGAAGTTGGTATAGATGTTTCATTAAGTCAGATGTGAATTGTGTCCCCGGTAGACAAAATTTCTCTGGGTGCCCCTCGGAGAAAATGGACAAAAGGGGTTCAGCCACCTCGTAGTGTTAGGTCTTTAAGGGAACTGCTTTAGGAAAGAAGCCAAAAAAAATTTAAGTTTAAAATATACTATGTCCCCAAGATGAAAGGGAGATAAAGAACCAACGATGTCAAAAAGTATCTTTTAATTTGGGACCCTAAAAAATTGGCATTTTGACCTAGGTATCGCCCGGTACCTCGGAGGATGACAGTTTGGGAAACTTTTTTCACATCTACAAAAAGTAGTGACATCTGAGGACTTTTAGGCCAAAAATAGGTTTCCCTAATTTTATTTAAAGTTTTTAACGATCGGGGGAAATGTCCCCGGCCACTGGCAGGTCATGAGCCATTTTAAGAACAGTCTCTCTGCTTGACTTGGAACAACTAAGATGGAATAGTCAATCTCACGAATTTAATTTTAAAACTGACTTTACAAGTACCTTTTTTTATATTCAAAATTTTATGAAAGTTTTTCCTTTGGATCACTTGATTTTGTTTAGCGGGGTTTGGCTTCTGAAGAGAAGGGCAATTACGTTGTAAATTGACAAAAGGGGTCCCTTTGATAGTTAAAAGGGTTTAAAGTCAGGAAAATCAAAAGGGGGGACTTTGGAGAAGCCTGGGCTTTGGTCTGACCCTGTCGACATTTATGGGTTTTCGGAGGTATATCTTATTTATTCAAGTGAACTTGTGATCCACTTCCGCTTTCGAGGTAGCATCCTGGTTTTTAGTCCCACATGAATATGCGAGAATTGTCTCATCGAACTTTCGGGGGGGGCTTCTTTTATCTCGGAAGAGGATTGAAACACTTTATCCCTTTGGGGATGAAAGGGCACCTCAAAAGGAAGAAAGGCCCTTTTAAATTTCCTATTAGTTGGAGCAAGAAGTGATGGGGGCAGTACGGCTTTAGACCAACCTGTGAACCCTTTAGACCTAAATTTAAAAACGGATGGTAGGGGAAAAATGTCCGTCGGCCCCAAATAGTCTGAAAAATATAGCAGAGGAAGATTTAAGATTTGGTAACAGTTCAGAAATTATAACATGTGCATCCAGGTCTCTAAAATGGGGGAACATTAAGTCCAAACGTTCCTGAACAGAAGGGGCCCTTTGGGCATTACAGTCTTTAAAACATCTTCCAATTTTTGGACCTCTTGGACAAACTGGACGTTTATGCCCTTAACACCACACAAAAGAAAAATAGGAATAAAAAAAGCATTTTTACTTTCCCTAGAGCTTTTATTTTTTAAGGTTGAAACCTTTCCCCTTTGGGTTTTATCCCTTTAGGGTTTTTTAGAAATTTTGAGCCTCCATACAGGGGAGCAGCCCCAGAAAAATTTCCCCAGCTTTAATCAGGTTACGTTCTCTGATGAATGTTGTATCTGAGGGGAAGAGCTGTAGGAACTGGTCAGCAACCCTGAACTCTAAGAGGTTCATAACTGTGATCAATTCCGAAAATCTCTATCCAAAAGTCAACAAACGAAAGAGGTTCCTGAATGCTGAAAGTTCTGGCCCGGGTGTAAAGGTGGCATACCTGAAATCTTTCCTGTAAGAATTAGTGGGTTTTTTTTTTATGCTTTAAGGATTGCCTTCTTTAGTGGTTATAATTACTATGATATCCTGCGACAAAATTGCATGATATTTAAAGGCTGTACAGAAAAAAACTTCCTAAAACCCGGAGCCCCCGGTGTCCCGGCCATTCACAGAGGGATAGCGGATTTTCAAACCTGATAATGTATGAAGTTATGTCTTCCCCCTCTGTGAAGGGAGGTAAATTAGGTGTGGAATTGTGCACTAGTGCACGTTGTTCCTTTTTCCCCTTTATCTAATTTCTGTTGTAGAAAGTTAACTTCTTATCTTAATCAAGGGGGAGTTTTGTTCGAGCTCGCGATCCTTTTTCTCTCTCTTAATCATATTCTCTGTCCTTTGCTCTTTCCTCAATTCCCTTATTTTAACCTGTTCCTCACGTACTTAGCTCTGTCCTCACGTAAGTCTATCACGCTCCTTTTTTTTTCTTTTTTTCAATTCTCTCTCCTCCTTTTTCTTTCTCTTTCCCTTTTTTAACTGTCTTTCTTCTCTCTCAATTCTCTCTTTTCAAGTTTTCCTGGATCTTAGCACTAATGAAAGATTCTAAATTTTTCCCTGTTATTCGTAATTTACTTCCAGCGTTCATCCAAAACTGGTATTCATCCATACTTGCAAGAATAACTTAAACTATCAGGGGAAAATGAAACGGGTATTAAAGAAAACGGAGGGTTCAATTCTTGCTCCGCTCAAACTGTAAATAAACCAGAGGGCTCGATCCCTGCTTCAATAAACAATATGTTAAAAACTTCTACTCTTCTAAGCTTTTAATTATTTTTTGGTAAATATGCAGTGCTAAAATAAGAAGAAAAAAAACAGAAACTGTGTATCAGTGCATCAACAACTTCTTACAAAAAAAAAAGGAAGAAGTTAACTTGATATGAGCTTGTCAAGGTTATCTTGGCGTCACCAGCAGTCGACCTCACTGTCAGGATAGCAGCTTCCTGGTTAGTAAAGGTTTTTCAAACTCATATATACCTTTAGTGATGTCCAGTAGGTTTGATCCATGACACTAAATACTCCACAGGTATCATTGTGATTCAGTTTATACTGGGATTTATCACACAGTCTTAGCTATCTGCTACACTCCTATATTTCTCAATACACATTTACTTCAGTTGTTTATAAGAGTCATATTCTTTACTCACTACTTATCACTGCATCAACGTCTTTGTTTCTGCTTCTGTTGATCTTCATTTTCCTGAATGTGACATGGTAGACAATATGAATATGGCCCAACAGCACTGAATCTCTGGAGAATTTCTTTGAGTAGTGATTACACCTACGATATGAAATTTTCGTTAGTCACCCTTTCCCATTATAAGAATATGTTCCAAATTCAGCATTCTTTCCTAGACGTTCTGTCCCTTTTACCCTTCTTCTGTCAAAATAATTCTCTTACCACATCGGCTGTTTCTTCGTAAGGTATGGCGCTCAAATCTGGGAACACTTTCATCATCGCTCGTTCAAGTTATCTTGACTCACGAAATCGTAATGGCAGGATTGTTAAATAAACCATACCACGGGTGGGGTTAGAACCCACAATCGGAGAGTCTCAAAACTCCAGACAGACGCGTTAGCCGCTGATCCAGTGGCTAACGCGTCCCGGTTTGGAGTTTTGCGACTCTCTGATCGCGGGTTCTAACCCCACCGTGGTATGGTTTGGAACAGTCATCTTGCCAGTAACGAGCAGATACAATTCAAGCGACCCTTTTAAGTGTAAATGAAAGCAACATATGAAGTTTTTAAGGTTAGGAAACAAATGAAAATGTAATAAAAACACGAGAACAACTAGTGACCAAAACAAAATTTAAGATAAACAGTTGATGACGGGGTACAGTGAACAACAGAATGTTCAATGTGAACTACATGTGGAAATTTAAGGTGAAGAACAGCTGAACACTTAACGTGAGCAACAGGTGAGGGTGATAGTGGAATGTTTTAGGTGGAAGGTAAAGAACAATAATGCACAATACCGTGACTGGAACAATACACAAATAACCCGCACATAGGGGAGACGAGCTTACGACCACGTTTTGGTCCGATTTGGACCATTTACAAAATCACACTGACTTGTAAATGGCCCAGTTGGACTAAAACGCCGTCGTAAGCTCCTCTCTCCTATGTGCGGGTTGTGTAAGGTGGAAGGTGTGCAACACACACAGAAGATAAAAAAAACATGAGGAGTAATATGAGTATTATGTGAAGATGTAAGATGGACAAGAGGTGAAAGTGAAAGTAGAGCAACAAATGAATGTGTAAGGTGAAACACAGGTGAAGGTGAGCACCAGGTGAACGTGAATGAGCGAAGGTGCACGATCAATAGCTGACAGTCAACTAGGGTTGAAAATATGAGATCATGTGTAAGTGAAGGTGTGAGGAGAATTATAGATGAAAGTGTAAATAACGGGTGTACTGTAAACAACATTTGAAGATGTTAGACGAACTACAGAAGGTGTAAACTGAAATATAATTTTGTGTAAAATAAACTATAACTGAAGGAGAAGCTGTAGAAGAAGTGTTGTGATTCCTCTTAAGAAAATAAGATTAAAAACATTGATAAAAGCGTTTTCGGAAGCATTATGTAAGAAAAACTGATATAAAAGACCATTTATCCATGAGTTGAATCAGGAGACATCAGAATTTTGACCGTGAATCCCACAATGTAGACGTGAAGACCATTTATCCATGAGTTGAATCAGGAGACATCAGAATTTTGACCGTGAATCCCACAATGTAGACGTGAAGACCATTTATCCATGAGTTGAATCAGGAGATATCATAATTTTGATCGTGAATCCCACAGTGTAGACGTGAAGACCATTTATCCATGAGTTGAATCAGGAGATATCATAATTTTGACCGTGAATCCCACAGTGTAGACGTGAAGACCACTCATCCATGAGTTGAATCAGGAAACATCAGAATTTTGACCGTGTGTCCCACAATGGAGAGCTTTGTCAAGCCGTTACAAACAGTACATAGACACAGAGGATATATATAGGCTTAGAGTGAGGTGCAATACTAGTGGTAGAACAATTAAATTGCACATGAGTAAATGGATATAAAAGCTAATTGCAAGTTAATTGTTCTACCATATTATATTACTACTACTACTACCACCTACAATATTATATTACTACTACTACTACCACCTGCAATCACACCTCACTCTAAGCCTATATATACCATCTGTGTCCATGTACTGTTTGTAACGGCTTGACAAAGCTCCTGGAGAGCGAAACAATAAAATGTCACAATAAAAAAAGTCACAGTAAATTGCCACAATAAAAGTCACATTAGTTGCTTTGTGTCCTTTTTCTTTACATAATTTTCGGTAATTCTACAAAATAAATACTAACTGTAAATGAAAAAAG
>NW_026510201.1:0-14479 GCF_026875155.1 Cherax quadricarinatus | reverse complement strand
TAATCATCGCTGTCCAGTACCTCCATAAACAACATCCTGCACAGAGGTATGCACTTGTAACATTCATAGATGTGTGCAAAAAAAAATTCTGCGTCATACCGAGCCTAGGGAATGAGGCGATCAAATTTCAACAAAGAAAATTAAAGGTGAACCCAATTCTTTGATCAAGACTTCACAAGCATGAAGGCAATTTCTTTGCCTGTGCCTTAAGACTATAGGAACAGCGTAGTGAAGAACGTTATTCTGTGATTAAATTTAATTTTAAAAGTCAGCCTATTTATTACTATGCAAAAACGCCAGTTAAAATGGGAAACCCGAGGGATTTCATATTCTTACTCATCTTCAAAGGATACGAAGATGTGTGTAAACACATGAAAACTCAAGTTTCATTTGCTATTTTCACTGGTATTTTTGCATCTATCCAGTCACGTTTTATTGTGATTTCTTCCATTATTACACTGTAAGAAAGTAGCAGGTCTTCACCGTGCCCTAAGTTGAACCCAAATCCTTTTGATTAAGAGCCAAGTACACTGCCACTTAGTCACGATATATACTTAAGTTATAGCGGCTTCAAAATATTTAGTTCAAATACCCTTGCATTAGAATTTTCATTACAGACCTGAAGACTCAGAATATATTCCTGACGAAAACTAATGTGGTGAAGGTTGGTGACTTCGGCATCTCCAGGTTCCTGAGAGATAAACAGGACTTAGCAACCACTGCTATAGGTACTCCTTACTACCTGTCTCCTGAGATATGCCAGCGGTGAGTGTCTGGAGAAGTGCCTTCATGGTAAGGGACTCCTGTTCCAAGGTATTGGAGCTACCCTTCCCCTCACCTTCAAGGACCAAACTGCAATATGTTTTCTAAATTCAATTTTTAATAAGGGGAAAATGTGATATAGGTTTTAGGTGCAAGTTTCAAATGTACTTTTCTAAATTGATAATTTGTAAGAGGTTTAGCGGGTAAATGGCCTAAATAGGTTTAAAGTATAATAGGCTGCATGTACAGGCGGCCGTACAATCAGAAGTCAGACATGTGGGCTGTGGGCTGCGTCTTGTACGAGTTGTGTGCCCTGACGCACCCCTTCCAGGCAAACTGCTTTGATGAACTCCTAATCAACATTCTCAGCGGTGTCTACAAGCCTCTACCACCGTGAGTAGTGACCCATACCTCATAGTATGTGCTGTACCCATACCATGGCTTTACTAAGATTTGAAACAACACAATGTTAGGAACGCAGATAATCCAGGAAAGTCAGCGTACGTGTCCCATGGGTCTCCACCTCCCCAGGACATGACCCACAATAGTCTGCTGGCTCCCAGGTACCTTCTTACCGCTAGGTATCAAACCTATTATGTTGACGGTAGTAAGAGAAGCACATGCTGGGTCCACGAGCTCTATTTTGTTAGCAAAGTAATAGAATATAATGTGCAAATATGAGTAAGTTTTAGGTACACATAAACATAACTATCATGCCTAGTAACGTGTGTAAATTATCTAGGATAACTCGGAAAAGTCAAAAACTTGTTTCCATTAGGGGACTTGTAATCTTATTATTCAAAGCCTAGCTGTAAGATACAGTAGATATCAGTATTTATTATTAGTAGTAGTAGTTAACCTTAAAAACAAACAAACAAAAAAAAAAAAAAAAAAAAAAAAGGTAACTAAACTGTGTGAATCAGTTTTTAAAAAAAAGGGGTAAAAAAGGGAAATTGGGGAAATTAAGTTATGTACTTTAAACTTTAAAATACCGAGGATCGTTACGTTAATAGGTAGACGAAATGTTAACTATAAAAGAAATCCATCCTCCCCTTGAAGCTTCTTAAATTTTAAATTTAAAAATTGGGTTCTTAGAATGACACTACTGATTATAGTTATTTTTGCAGCACACTTGGGTATTCCCCCCGTGTATTAAAAAATAGGTGTCGCAAAAGCTGTTGTATTTTATAGTAGCTTGTTCAAGTATCCCCTTCAACTGCTTCTTAGTGACAGATTTCTTTAGTTTTGCTTAATTTCTGTTTCTTTTTCTTTTGCATGTTACGTTTTCTTCTATGGGAGTCAGTAGCTCAGTGGGAGTTTAGCTCAAAACTTATTTTTATTACGAAAGTCTGACAAGGTATACAGACCATGTGACTCAGTGACATACTATTTTAGAAACCCGTTTGTTATGCTGGCATTTCCGAAAATTTAGCCTCTTAAAGGGGGGGCTCCTTGGCGTGGTAAAGAGGCTCTGGTCTGGGGGAATTAGCCCCTGTCGGTCTTCTTCCTGGGACCGAACAATTACCCCCATTCCCCCCTCCCCACCCCATCCTCCCCATCCCCCCCTTTTTCTTTCCCTCCCCCTCCTCCTACCCCTCCCTTTTGCCCTTCTTTTTTTAGCCTTCTGATTTCCCCCAAGGCGCGCTATTTCCCTAGGTAGGGGAAGGAACCGGGGTCCACCCCATTCCTTTGGGGTTTTTGGCGGTGGGTGTTTGCCGTGGAATCTGGTTCCTAGGGATGTCCCGATCCCCCCCGGTATCCCGGAGTGGCTTTGGGTGTCTTTTGGGCGCGGGTGTATCTCTGGAAGCCCCTTTCGAATTGGGGGGGTGGGGTAAAAGGAGGTATGCTTTGTGGGGAAATCCGCCCCCCTCTTTTTGTCCACCGAGGTGCTGGGGCAGTTTGTGGGTTTTGTTTCCGTTTGCGGTTTTATGGCATAAAGGGGTTGGGGGATGGCAGGGGGGTTCCATGTGATCTGCGCTACTAGCGGTGTCGGCCCTTTTTTTGGGGGGGGAGGGGGTTTCCCGGCCCCTTTTCATTCCCCCTGGGAATTTCCCCCCCGCCCCCCCCTTTTTTTTTTCTTTTTTTTTTTTTTTTTTCTTTTCTTTTTTCTTTTTTTTTCTTAAAAAAAAAAAAGAAAGGAGAAACCCTAACCATGGCAGCCTAGCCATGAAAACCATCCCCCCGGCCCCCTTCTTGTCCGCACCCTTCTGCCCCTCCCTTGTTTTTTTGCCCACTCTTGGAACCCCTGAGCCCTTTTTCCTTTGTGGTGCGTTTCCTCCCCCGCTTCGGTCGGGGCTTCGACTGATCCTTGATTTTTTAAAATCCGCTCTCCTTTGACTATGCTTCCGGTCTCCCTTACGGTACGGCAATTTTTCGAATGCCCCCCCATTTCCGCCGGACCAACTCCGGTCCTACCCTAAACCCCAAGTCATCTCTGATGATGCTCCGTCGTTACCTTCCTTTACTGGGGAAAACGACGACACGTCAAGCACCCCCTCTCCACGCTCGTTTCGGACCAACAAGGAAAAATTTTTACTTTAAGACCAACTTCTTCTTCTGCCTACCTTTCTGACCATAGTTTGCAAAGCGCTCCTGCGTCATGTTGGCAGAGATATTTCTTTCCGCTCTAAGAGCGGTACCGCTGTCATGCCCAGAATGCTACCCAGCTCATGATCTTTCTCTCCTTTCGAATACGATATCTCCTACCTATTGAAAAAATTTTCCTCAATTTTGTAGTTACTGTCATTCTGCCCCTCCATGTCCAACAAAATTTTCCGTCATGTGGCAATGATTTTTTGAACAGCGGGAACCCCGGACCCCCCATCTCAAAGTAAAACCTTAGCCCTTTTTCCTGCCCGGGGGCGGAGACGTTACCCTTGAAATGTGGTCGTTTAATTTTGACGCCGAGAACTCCCGTCCTCTGTAAGTCGCGGGACATCGGTTAAATTGAAAGGTGTTTTACCTACACCGCAACAATGTAGAAATTGCTGGCTTTTTTGGTCACCCAGCGAAATATTGCAGATCTAGCCAAAAGCCGTCTGTGGTGCCGAAACCATTCAAATACATCTTGCAGTAACTCCATTTCCCTTAATTGAAATGAAGTCACCCTTTGTACCCCCGCCGTTGCCAGGTCTACTTAAATGAACGTAAAACGTTCCCTAAAAGGGGCAAAAGGTCTCCCTTATGTAGGCGTTATCATCCCCCGCCCCCAAAGGGAGATACCCGTGTTTCTTATTCTGTTTTTCCCAAGTCCCCCCCTTCGGGGTCCCTTTCTGAGCCTCCCTGTGTTCCCCTCCATACCCATACAGCATTAATCCTTTTGTGTCCTTGGCTTGACGCCCCGACTACAAACTCATTGTTCTACATTTCGCGTCCCCTCACAAGCCCCGATCGACAAGCCTCTTTACGACACCAATCCCTCGCCCCCTCTCTCAGAAGTCCAAAAAATCCCTTTGCTAAATTTTTTTCCCCCCTTCCTTTCCCCTTTTCCCACCTCCACACTTTAAAATTTCAGTCTCGTCCCTAGTTCTTCCCTCTCTTGGCTTATTAAAAGGTGGAGTTTCCCCCTCCTCCTCGTTATGCCTTCCCCCCCCGTCCCCCCCCAGTTTCCCCCTTTTCTGTCCCCCCCAGGTTTTACTCTTCTGCCCCCCCCACACTTCTCTCCATCCCTTCACTTTTCCCCCCCCTTACTTTGGTACAGTCCATTACTGTCCCAATCTTTACTCACCCCCCTCTCCTATTCCAATTGGTTTCCAATACATTTTGAATTCAGAAAACACTTGGCCTTTCGAATATATTGCAGAGACTAACCTTCAATGGACAGATTCACTTCCTTTTTCCTTTTTTCCCTCTCCCCCATCTTCACCCCCCCTTCTTCGCAACGCCCCTTTCCCTTTCGTACTTGAACATTTCCAATCCCACCACACGTTGACTTTTCTCCCCCTCTAGTCGAGGTCCCTTTTCCCTACGTTTCCCTGATTTTTTTCTTCTCCCCAAATCTGGCCTATTACAGTGGATATCCGGGGCCCCTCAGGGGTTCGGGGTGAGCTTCAGATGTTGTTTCCCAGGTTTTCCCGTTGGTGCTTGTTTTCCAAGAACCAAAATTACACCGGCTGTTTTCCAACCTTTCAGGCTAAAAATTTATTGTTTCTTCGGACCCTTTTCTCAGAGGGGACCTTTAATAAAAGTGCCCTTCTTTCGCAATGATTTCCGTATGTCAACTATTTGTCCATCCCTCGCTGCATTACATGAGCCCGTATCCATTTGAATAAGGGTTTACAATATGTTCTTTTATCTCTCCCCTTTTCTCGAGATTTTCACCCCAGACTTTGCCTTTCTTTTTTATCCTTACCCCCACCCTTCTGTTTTTGGTGTTTTAAATGCCACCATTTCTCTGGGGGGGGTTCATTGTGCTCCTGGCATTCAGTTGGAGGCTTTTCTTCCCTTCACCCCCTCATGTTTTAATACGGGACTCCCACCCATTTTGATCCCGTATCTTCTCTCTTGCATCGATCTTCAGTCTGTCTTCCCATGCCTAGACTTCACCTGGTTGTTTACCCGTTACTGACACGATCATTTCCCATCATTTTCTTTCTTCCTATTCCCACCCTTTCCCCAGCCCTCCTGGCAATTTTGATCGGGCAAAATTGGGATCTTTACCACACCTCATGCTTTTTGTGAGTTCCCTTTTTCATCCTCCATTGATGAGCTCCTACACTCTTTGAATCAGTTTTACCCCAGCTTCTCATTCTATACCCAACCTCAGGCAGGCATTTCCCGAAGTGGTGCCTTGGGGGTCTCTGCTTGTGCCGTGCGTCGTTTGAACGTGCTGATGGGGGGGGTACCGGTACAATGAACGTGGAGGAATTTTTGTTTTAAGCGAAGGTGCGATCGCTCGCCCTGTCATCGTTTTAAGCTAAACGCACTTGTTGGCGAGACTGTTTCCACCATCACCTCTGCTTTTTATGAGTGCAGTTGGAAAAAAAATGAGGAAAATTTAGTGGTAAATACTCTCCGACCCGGCTCCTGTTTAGGGTCACTGGTGTTGATATAGCAAACCCTCTCGCGGTTTCATGGGGAATTGGACAATCTGGGCCGTATTTCCCCAGGGCTCCTCTATCCCCCCGTTTCTTTCCTCAAAGTCTGCCAGAGAGTTTGTACCCTTGGATTTTCTTCTCGGGAAGAACAGTATAATGTGCCTTTTACCTTCAAAAAATGGAGGGAACGCTTCAGCTTGCGTCATCGGCAGTGGCCTGATGAATTTATTTCGTATGTTAAACATTTACTCGGTCAGCCCCTTTTGTCCTCTTCACTTTCAATCTTTTTTGGGGACAAGGGTTCTTCCCCCGCTGGGAAATCTGCCATTGTTTCCCTTTTTCCCCAAAACCGGGTACTACAGGACATGATGCCTCCCCCTATCGCCCCCTCGCTCTTACAAGTGCAGTTTGCAAAGTGATGGAACCCTCTTTAAAACGCGTTAATGTGGTTTTTTAGAGACTCACAACGTCTTCCATAGTCAATATGGTTTCGTAAAGGGTGTTTTACCCTAGACCCTTACTACGCTTGGTACGATGTTTGTAAAGCCTTTGCATAATCACTCGGTATTGCCCTTTTTTTTTTACCTTGAGAAGGCATAGGGCACAACTTGGGGTATAAATTTTGGCCCAGGCCCATTCCTTGGCCTCGGGCAATCTACCATCCCTTTCCCTTTAAAAAATTTTTAACTGACAGCATTTCCGTGTTCGAGTCAATAAAGTTTTTCCCTGGACTTTGCCCAAACTGAAGGTGTCCCTAGGGAGTGTTTTAAAACAAACTTTTTCTTTGTATAAATGATTTTTGGCCCTGTTTTTCCCCAATTTTGGTCATCATCTATGTTGAGACTTCGCTATTGCGTGCAGGCGGCGTCACCTTATTGCTTTTTTCTCCGTGCGGTGACCGTGTTTAATTGGGCCCCACAATGGGTTTAAATTTTCAAGTACAAACTCACCCAATTACTTTTTACTGACGCTTGTTATCTCCCTATCCTTTGTATCTTAGGTCCCCTATCCCGACGTGATCAGTCAGGGTTTTTAGGCCTTCTCTTGCCCGGTTAACTGGAAACCCCATTTCCTCTCTGAAGGCAAATTGTCACAGCCCGGTAAAACCCTTTTTAAAACCCCCGCTCATCTTTCCTGGGGAGCTGATCTCGAAATTTTTCGCCTAATTCAGCCCCTCGTTTTATCGAAACTGATTATGGTGACCAATTTATTCCCCGGCCCCCTCTGCTACTCTCTTAGCCTTAACTCTATCCATACCAAGGCTTACGTTTGTGCCTTGGTGCTTTTTGCTCTTCCCCGTTGAGAGCCCCTATAAGAAGCAAATGTTCCATCCTTTTTTGATCGCCCTGTGCCCTTGCCTTCGTTTATGTACGCTTCACGACTAAAAATCCCTTTCCTTTTTGAAAGGTCACCGTATTAGTAGACATTCTTTATTTGTTCGCCGCCCGTTTTTTCCGTCCCTTTTCTTTGCCTACATTCACTTTCTTCCTTCAGTTTCCCCCTTTATATGTTTTTGTGCTTCACTTTTCCCCGCCCCCCCCGGGAAATTCCAGCTGTTCGGGTCGTTCTTTCTCATCCCTTGCTCGAAAGTCAACTGCCCCCGGTGGTTCCGCTCTCTTTTTTTTGATCACTTCCATCCCCTTTATGCCACCCCTGTGTACACAATGGCTTAAGTTTCAGCGGGGGCGGATTCGCAGCAGTATTTCCGGCGCGTCGTCGAGGGATTTCTATCTTCAGCTGCATTTTTACTGCGAAATGTATGCCTTCTTTCGCCTTTTTGTATTGCATTATGCCTGTGTCATCTTTGGTTTTGTTCAGCCCCTTGTGCTCTACAGGCATGAAAATTTGATAATTATCCCCAGTTCTCCGTATCCCAAATTTGGCTACGCCCCTATCTTACCCAAAAATAAAGATATTGTTTTTTGTTGGGTCCCTGGTCATTCGAGTACAGGGCAATAACAGGCAGCACTGCTGGCGGTCGCAGTATATGACCTACCAATTTTTCCCATCGAGGTGTTCCCTTTTTTGGCTATTTTGCTGCAATAGCTACCCACCCTTTGCACCGTTTGGGAACAAAGTTGGTAATCTGCTCGGTAACAAATTCATTCTGTTAAACCCAGCATGGTTACTGGCCGTTTCTTGTCTCAGTGCCCAAGTTGGGGGGACCACTCCTCCCCCCCTTCGCATTGGCCCACCGTCTTTTCATGGGTATCTCTGGAGAGGCACCCTGTTTTCCCTTGTGGCAGTGTCAAGTTCCCGTATGATTACCACTTCTGTTAGACTGCCCCCTCTATCAACGAGCACGCAGAATTTACCTCCAAAGTCGTCTTCGTTTACTATCTCTCTTTCCCTTCCTTCTTGCTGTGGGCCCTCCCTTTTAAACCTGACTCTCCATTTACTTCTTTACAACGACCCATTTTCTCCCAACTCTGATGTACCTTTTTGATCCCCCAGCCTTTCTGGGTTAGTCTCTTGCGCCCTTTTCCCTTTTTACCACCACGCCCCCCTGTTACCCCTAACCTGTTGCTATCCATCCCCTTTTGCACCCGATGCCCTCCTTCCCTTCTGCCCTGCAGCGCGTTAGCTTGTGGTTAGCGTTCTTTTTGATTATAATAATAATAATAACCCCCCAATTAGGTTAGTTTTGTCCCCGGATGCGACCCAACCCTAACTAAAACCCCCCGGTATATTTTACGATTGAAAATGGAATCAAAACCCCGGGCACTCCCCCGTGAAGTGAGAGCTTAACCATGGGATGAGCCCTAGTACTGGTGGTGAGAAAAACCCCCCGGTTTTACCCCCTTTACAGTAATCTTTCCCGTGCAGTCTATTGTATTTGACACTTGTTCCAAGCAATTTTTTTCCCGCTGCTGCTGCTACTGTTGGTGGCACTACTGCTGTTGGTGGCGTTGCTGCTACCACTACTGCTGTTGCTACGGTTGGTGGCTGCTGTGTGAGGCAGGAAATCGTCTATTCTCCTGCAGGGGCTCACGAAGGTGTTGCTTAGGACGAAGCCTGAGCGACGCCCCTCAGCTGACGCTCTCCTCCTCCTGCCAGCCCTCCAGCCTTATGTTGAGATTTATCTCATTAAGGTAGGACTCCACACGCACTAGTTAGGACTCCAAGCACACAGGATGTTCCAGAGATGGGACACAGAAATAAGGGGTCACAATTGGAAGCTGAAGACTCGGATGAGTCAAAGGGATGTTAGAAAGTATTTCTTCAGCCACAGAGTTGTTAGGGAGTGGAATAGTCTGGCAAGCGATGTAGGGGGAGGCGGAACAAATAGTTTTAAGACGAGGTATGATAAAGCTCATGGAGCAGGGAGAGGGAGGACCCGGTAGCGGTCAGTGAAGAGGCGGGGCCAGGAGCCGAGTCTTACCCTGCAACCACATTAGGCGAGTATACACTAGTTGGGGACTGCACTCGCTTCACTCACTCACTCACTCACTCACTCACTCACTCACTCACTCACTCTCACTCTCTCAGGAAGTATTTCTTCAGTCATAGAGTAGTCAGGCCGTGGGAATACCCTAGAAAGCGACGTAGTGGAGGCGGGAACCATACATAGTTTTAAGGCGAGGTATGTTTAAAGCTCATGAGGCAGGGAAAGAGAGAGGACCTAGTAGCAATCAGCGAAGAGGCGGGGCCAGGAGCTTGACTCGACCCTGCAACCACAAATAGGCGAGTACACTGCAGTTAGGACTTAAATTTTTCGTATTTGGTACATTGTATACACCCAGTTAAATGTTTTACTGTATTAATAAAATTAAGCAAAAAAACCGGGAAGTATTCGTACAGCCCCGAACTGTGTAGACTGACTGGCGATTCTTCTCCGGCAGCACGAGGGTATAATAGCCCCTCGCAGCAGGCAACATCGGGAAACACGGTCAAGAACACAAGGACGCAGTCAAGAGGGACGGCGTGGCTCTTGATGTTCCCAGGATCAATGCTCTGAAGAGGAGGGGGGTAAGGATGAACGATTTTCGGGAAGCGTGGAGCTCGTAGATGGGTTAGATTAGGCGGGAAAATAGGAAGTGTTTCCCTGACGCGGGTCTTAGTCATATGATGACCCACAGCTGGAGTGTGAAAATTTGTCTGGGACTGCCTCCATGCGAGTTGTTTTCCCCTAGCCAGCTCTGTTGACCCCGAGCTTGAGGTCGGCACTTCATCCTCACAAGTGGCTTATAGGAAGATTTCCCAAATGTTGCAAGACAATTTTCGCCTACATGCACGAATAAATGGCTAATTTGGTGTTAGAGAATCTATTCCGATCTTCCCCTCCCTAAGTTTAGCCCTCTGGACTTCCCCTCAGAACCACGTGCAACGGGAGCTTCATTCCTGCAATATTCAGTCAATATTAGTGACCTACCTGCACCTCAGAATTTCCTGTTTCCAAGGGGTGTGTACCCCCTAGTATAACTATGCAGAAATGGACACTAGCTTCTAACCTGACGGAGTGACGCCGGTACATATGGTCATGGGCCGCCTGTCTGCACAAAGGCCCCAAAAGCTCAACTCTAAATTTTCCCCCCCCAGAAATGGCCAGAATATAAAGAGAAAGGGAGGTCTCGTTTACTGTATGGGCCTGACGGAGGGGGGTCATCGTTACGTCAAGGTGCCTCCCCCAAAATTTTCCCCCAGGTTAGTTTGTGAAGACACAGGGGGGGCGCCCCCGCCTGTGATCAAGGCACTTGTTGCTCCGACAGTGTCTGGCCCTTAGAAAAAAAGGCATGCGGTCTCAAACCTTTGCCCAATATTCAAACTTGGGCTGCCGGGTTCTCCCTGGCTAATGTAACTAGGGTATGCCTACATTATTGGTCTATTACTACCTACGTTAAAGTCTTAGGTCTACAAATTTTTATCTACAGTTGCCTCAATAATCCCAATATTAGTGTACTAACAGTTTTAAACTACCTACTTCTTCTAGAAGGGTAAATCTATCAATTAAGATGCACCCTTTCCCAAACCCCCTTTCCCAAACGGGGGGGGGGGTTTTTTGGGTGGGGTAAGAGCCCCCCCAACCCACCCCGTTCCCCACCGCGACTGAGGGGGATTTTGAAAGAGTTCTGCCTGTGGAACTTTAGGACAGAAAAATTTCCACATGGAGCTTCCTTGGTTTCCCTGCCACTCCAAAAATTATGGAATGGATTCCTGGTAAAAATCTGTCATATTCTTTGGGATCCTACAACGCCTGGGAAATGAGGTGTTGCCAGTTTGGGTCATTTAATTATGTCCTGAGGTTTTCTCCAGCATAAGGGGTTCAGCCCCCCTTAAAGGGTTTTTAAAATAGTAGGAGGGAGGAACTTGCACATATTGAATATTACTTTCTCGATTTATGAAATTTATCAAAAATGTAATTTTCTTTCTACCTCGAGGTGTGGATACGTGGGGTGGAGGCAGTGTTGACTTGTGCCTCTCTTTCCCGAAGGTGAGTTTTGTTTCCCCGCTCAGTTTGTTCCCGTAAGATGTATACAAAAACCCAGAGAATTGTATTAATGTTGTAAAATTAGTTACATTAGAAGCCTATCTGACTGTTCGCTTATGGGTTAAAAGCACCTTTAAAATAGCGCATTTAATTTCAATAAAATTTTTTATCGGCAGGAACGTGTTTCAGTAGCTTCGCTAAACAACTAAAATTTAAAAATCCATCCATAACCATCAATACTTGAGCTTCGTGATAATTAAAATTAGGTATTATATTTTATCATTAAATGAAGTTAACTCTAACTTCAAGAATACAGTGCAAGTTATTAGGTACAAACATATAGTACAATTATATATATTGGGTGTATTGGTTCAAGCATGGGGAAAAATTTTTCATAAATTAAAGATATTATTATGTGTATCTTGGGTGCCCTTAAACCCCTGTTTTGTGTGTGTTACGGAAGCTGCCAAGAGTGAAGTTGATGATGCCTCGGGTTTGAAAAATTTGTGAAACCCCGCTGTGCTCGACTTGCTGTGGATCTCGCTCGTCTTGATCTGTGTGGGACGGGAACCCCAACAGTCACTTTGCGTCCCCAAAGATAATAGCGAGTCCAAATTTGGCTTTCAGGAGGACTCGTTTTCGTCACCGAAGTTTATCAGAAATAAAGTTAAAAAAAGGGTAAAACCCCTTTTCCAAAAACCGGGGAGGAATACTATCCGTCCTGCAGAGCTTGGGTCCCCAGAAACAACCAAATCAACCACCCCCAAAAGGAAACAACCCACAGGAGCAAAAGGATCAACCAAACAGGAGCACAGAAACTGTTTTCAGTATTTGGGCGGAAAACCCAAAGGGAAAATCCCCTCTCTGTGACGGAAAGACACCAAACCGCCTACGGGAGGCCCCTGGTGTGTACAGTATGGGCGAGAAAACCCCAACGTAAGACCCCTCTGGCTTTGGTTCGGTGCAACGTATGTTGTGAGGCCTTTGTGCGGTAACCCCCAGCCAGTAAAGGGGGGCTGCCCCGTAAACTGCTAAAACGAGTTATGTTCAGTCTCAAGTTTCCCGGGAAGGAATGAAAGCATAAAAATTTTATATTATTTTTTTAAAAACAATGTTTTAAAAAAACTTTTAAATAAAAAACCCTTTGATTTTATGTTTGAAAATTTTGTTAATTTAATTCTCGTGCATAATGTCGGAGTTTTTAAGTCTTTCAAATTATTTTATAAATACTTTTGTAATCAGATTCCCCTATACTTTAAAACACGTTGTTAACCCCGCGGTTTAGAGCTTCCCCCGTGAATGTATTGGGGAAAACCTTGTTCAAAGTATTTTAATTACAAGGGAAATTCAAAGCCAGTAGGTGCTTTTATCCAAAATCTGGGCTTCTTTTGATCGAGCCTGGCTACATTCATTTCCCCAGGTGTGTATGATCTTAAGGGTTTGCCTTCGTTATAGTAATGCAGATTGATGGGTGGCCCGGTAGGGGACGCCTCGCCCGCACAGTGTCTGGGTTTGATCCCCGGCACGGGTGGAAAACTGGGTAGTTTTTTTTAACTTAGGTCTTGTTTTACCCGCAGTAAGTAGGTACCTGGTGGTGTCGACTGGTGTGGGGTGGCATCCGGGGGGCAAAAATTGAAGGACCACATGGAAATGAGTCCTCGTGATGCACTTTTTGGGTTTCCTGGGTGGCTAAACCTCCTGGGGTTTTCCCGGTGGCTAACCCCCTTTCCCATCCCGGGTTATCCCGGGGGTAACCCCCCCCCTGGGTTATCCTGGCTGGCTAACCCTTCCTTCCTGGGTTATCCCGGTGGCTAACCCTCCTATCCTGGGTTATCGGTGGCACCCCCCCCTATCCGGGTTATCCGGTGGCTAACCCCCCCTTCCTGGGTTTTCGGTGGCTAAAACCCCCCCCCCTTCCTGGGTTACTGGCTGGCTAACCCCCCGGGGGTCAAAAATTCTAAAAATTTACTTTGAACATTTTTTTTGTTTCTGGTTACCTGGAGAGGTTTCCCGGGGGTAAAAAACCCCCCCGGCCCCGGGCTGTGACCAGGCCCCCATGGGAGATCAAAGCCTGATCAAACCCGCCTTTTTCTGCTGGCTCCATTAAACCGACGTATGAACCCCAGCCCCGTGGTCGGGGCTGACTTTGGTATCTGTCCAGCTCAAATAGAAAACAGCAGAGATTATTTGATAATCCCCCCTTTTGGGGTGGGAGAGGTTGAACAGTCTTGGTCCCCTGACACGTGTGTCTCAGGGCTGTGGCCCCCAGTTTTTCAATGGGGGGGTTTCATCTCCTGCCCCGTATTTGTTTCGAGGGGGTGATTTTCGTTTTTGGGAAATTTGGGACTGTTCCCCTAGGATTTTTCCAAAATTTTATTGTATCCATCTTTTGTCTGGTTTCCCCCCCGAAGGGGGTTCCTTGTGTTGGTGAGGGGTCTTGATTTGGGAAAGGTCTGTGTCCGTTCCCCATTAAGCCTGAATGCCTTCCACATCCCCCCAGGCGTGTATAATCCCCGGGTTTAGCGCTTCCCCCTTTATTTAAAAATCCCCCCAAAAGGGGGGTTCCCTTTAGCTGGTGGGGGCTCTTGATCTAGGAAAACGGATCTGTGCTCCAGTTTCCCGAAATTGAACCCAAAACCTTCCCTTTTCCCCCCCCCCCATGCGCCGTATAATCTTGGGTTTTGCGTCCCCGGAGTTACTGGCCGGTGTTTCCGGATAGAGTTCGGGGGTCAACGCCCCCCCCGGCCGGTCTGGACCAGGGCCCCCGGTGGATAGAGCCTGATCAAAACCCGGTGTTTCTGCTGGCTGCCCGCAAAACCCCTCGAGCCCGCCCCGGTGGTTGGAACCGACTTTAGGTGTGTCCAGGCCAGCTTGAAAACTGCCCGGGGGCTGTTGGTAATCCCCTTTTGTATGCTGGGAGGCGTTGAACGTCTCGGGCCCCCGACATTAATTTTATGGCTTTAACGTGAGTGACCCCTGCTTTTCATTGGGGGGATGGTGCTCGTCTGCCCAAATTTTTGCTTTTAGTGAGGATTTTTCGTGGCAAGTTCGGGACTAGTCCCTTAGGATTTTCCCCCCCGATTTTAAAAAATAATTTCGTTCCAAGTCGACCCGGAGGTTATTCCGGGGATCAACGCCCCCCGGCCCGGTCCCTGACCAGGCCTCCCGATGGCGGGCCTGTCAACTGGCTGTTCTGTGGCCTTACTGCCCTACAGTTCAAGGTGCTGGGACCGTTCCCCAGTAATTTAAGTGA
>NW_026510200.1:0-13649 GCF_026875155.1 Cherax quadricarinatus | reverse complement strand
GGAATGGGCATTCTGTATGAAAAGTACGATATAATAGTTAGTAAAGGTTAAAGTGGGATAAAATGGGCAGTAAGTTTTTTAAACCCCATCTTTCACCTGGTAAGGTGAAAAGATGGGTATAAAAACGTTTTTTTGGGTATACAAGTTTGTTCAACAGAGTCAACAAACGCTTGACCTCGTTTGGGAAGTCAGTTGAAGCTAAATCTTTCTCCTTGACTGGTGGAATGGATTGATCCAGTGAAGTGGATGAGGTCTCCCCTGTTGAGATAGCACCGACCCATTGGTCAGGTGGCAAGTCATCCTGTACTTGAACAGGGTAAGGATAGTGAACAAGATCAATAAGATTGGTATTTGCTCTGAGACAAACACTGTGACCAGAAGTGTTAGCAAGGAATAAATGGATCTTACTATCTCTTACAACATGTAAGGGTGGGTCAACAAATAAACCCTTGACTTTGCGGGAAAATCACTGTCAACTAGGACGTTATCCCCAAATCGGGGAACACTAGGTACAAAAAACAGATACTCTAGTGAGGGCACTAACAGCAAACAGAATCGTCTTTCTGCAGACGGCAAGCGACATCAACAAGAGATGGCATTGCTAGTTTCAAGTAATCATTTTCCGAGAAACTACTACTTGAAATAATAGCCCATTGCAGGGATAGGCTGAGCACTCAAGGCAGTCTGAGCGTCCTCAGACACCTGAGGAAACTGAAGGTTTTAGGTGGTAACAGATGGGGAGTGACAGAGTTCCAGTGCCTGACAGCTAGGGTACGCTACTGGAAAATGCACTGGCTTGTAAGAACTTAATCCGAACGTCATACTGTGCGGCAGTATGGCAGATCTCGGATCCAAGCTGGTAACCCCAAAATGGAACGATCAAGTCACCAATATGGGCATGCCATCGGTAAGGGCCCGAAGCCCAAACACGGAAGTCTCTCATGGAAGCAAATCACACTAGAAGATCACCAGCGAAAGTAATCTGGTCGACAACAAGGAAAGAAGCAGTAAAGTCTCTACCTTGGATAGAAAAGGTGAGAGAGGTCTGACCTCGGACACGCAGGAAGGGAACCAGCTACTCCACTAAGGGAGGTTACAGTAGTTGCTTCTACGAGGAGAACATGTTGTAACTGCTTATCCTTAAACAAACTAGACCTGATAATATTGACTTACACACCAGAGTCCATGAACACATGAACGGGCACATTATGAACAGATGCTTGCACTATAAGGCCTATCGTTGCATTGGAAATTATGTGCAAACAACAAGGAGGATTGTCATCAGAAAAGGTATGTTCTACTTCATCCCCAAAATCATCTACGTCATAGACGATTGAAGCAGCATCATTTACAGGATCGGCGGTCTCAAGGCTAAGGCATCAAATGAGTTACTAACAGGGATGGTATAATCATTATCACCTACTGTCACCACGGGACTGGTTGACTGGGGCGCTCGAATTCACTCGAATTGGAAGAATGAGAACCACGACCTCTATTTCCTCTCCTGGCTCTGTGGCTAGAACGGCCACGGAAGGATCTAGAGTACTGAAGATTGTAGAGAGCATTACACTCAGATGTGTCATGACCATGGATTCTGTGATAAGTACAGTAAGGCAGATTGGACTGGTACTCATCAGCATTACGATGCCTCTTAGGGCAGCTATCAGAACAATTTACAGCGATATGGCCACGGTAACCACAGTTATAGCAGGTTCTTTCACTATGGGTACTGTATGTACTACGAGCACTATGGGAATGATGACTCTTGACGCTAGCTTTGGATGACGGCCGCGAATGATTTCGATCAGAAGTTTTGGTTGTGGCACAAACAAGAGGATGTACAGAATTAGTCAAAACAGCTGCTGTAGGCCTTCGGTAGGGGAAGGTTCCCACGGGACATAAGTCACGCACGTGAATGAGTGCTGCAAGTGGTCCCATTGTGGCAGTTAGGGGACTGGAGTTATACACATACATCGAAGTAGGCTAATTTGGCAAACCCCTCAAGACCTCGTTTATCATCATTGGCAAGGTAGTTGGAATTTTGACCGGTCCTAACGAATGAGGACATGAGGTTATTTAAACGAAGAGCAAACACATCTAATGATTCCTCTGGCCTAGGCACTGTGCACACTAGTTCCTTAAGGACAACACATGGATCAGTCACTCTCACTGGGTCAAGATAGTTACGTATTAACTGCTCATAATCTTTCCACATGGTGAAACCCTGGGAGTCCTTCAAGGCAGCTGGTGAACGAGCTAAACTCTCCTTCCCAATACTAATAATACAACTCTCAGATGGAGGACCATCCACTGAGGCATTTGCTCTAGCACGAACAGCAGTGAACCAAGCTTCCAGGTTGTCTGGATCCCCATTGAACAAAGGTATCGCATCATAAGGGTCATGGCTAAAGTTCCGGAGTGTCGAGGTCTGAGTATGCCTGTCATTCAATATAGAATTTACCGAATTGTGGACTGAACTCATTATTGCTTGGAAATAGCAGAATTTAGCTGAGGGCCATCGTTGGAAGGACTTGAGACTTTGATTGCAAAATGTGAAACAAGAATTTAAAAAAGAAAAAAAGTATACAAACTGGGGAACACACGACACAGTTAAAAAAAAAACTTAAATGGAAGAAAAAGAAAATACTTAACTATTCTGCGATAAGTAAAGAAAAAAAATAACAAGTCACGGCTGTAAAGTCAAGGAAAACTCACATAAAACATTCAAATGGATAAGCAACACTTTGATAACAAGAGAAATTGTACTTTACTCTGAATCAATTTTACTCAAAATTTACTTGATTTTGAATTAAATGGCCACAGTCCAGTTGTCTTTACTCTCAAATTCAATAGGAAATTCAACAATAAATGATAAATCACTAAAAAAAATGATAAAATAGAATCAATAAATCTGTGCAAAATTAAAATGGACTGGGAAAGCATTTCTCTAAAGAAAAATAAAGTGACACACTCAAAGAATAAAATATTATGCCAGAACACAAGAAAATATAAAAATGAAATACAGAATATTCACTGAAATAAAACTGTAGGCAATATTGGCAATGAACAAAATTATAACCAAATAAGTAACATGCTACAACACAACACCTACATAAAAATTTTTTTGAAAGAAAGAATTAATGGCAGCACAATATTTGCACAAGAGTCATTGCAGAATGAGTCAATATTGCAGTAATAAAAAATTGCACACACAAGAAAATGCAGTGTTTACACAAACAAAAAAAATGATCAAGGAATGGTAGTTTGAACCTTTAACTCTTAATGCAGCTTAAGCAACACTTACTGAACAAACAAAAGAATGATTTACTTTAAAAAGAAGTTAAAAATTGCACTAAGAGTGAATTTGTTCAATGAAACATGAAAAATAATAAAGGCAAAAATGCAAAACAGAGAAAGGTTAACACTTATAATAATGCAGGAACAAAACACATCAATATATGCACAATACTATGAAAATTTTCATGCAATAAGGTCTTGTGTTGACAAAAATTGGAAAATAATTCTCTTGCTTCAACAAAATAATGGCACTATTGTTTCACGTACTTATATAAAAAATGAACACAACACAACAAACGAAAATAAACCACACAAAAATTTAAACACTGAAGAAAGAAAAAAAAAAATATTGCAAACAGGATGTAATGAAAACTGAGTCTAATCAAAGAAGTGTCACTGGAATGTCACTAAGAAATCACTTGAAAAGGAATGTCCACTAAGAAATCATGAAAAGGAATGTCACTTAAGAAAATCTCTGGAAAAAAGGAATGTCACTAAAGAAATCACTGAAAAAGGAAATGCACTAAGAAATCACTGAAAAAGGAATGTCACTAAGAAATCACTGAAAAAGGAATGTCACTAAGAAATCACTGAAAAAGGAATGTCACTAAGAAATCACTGAGAACAAAAAAAAAAAAAGGCTCAACACTTGTAAAAGTCTGTGTAAAAAGCATATTATCACTGGAGCGACGTTAGTGAAGAATGAGGGTAGTGGAGTTTCGTGGCTGGTGGCGACTCTCTACTCGGTGATTTCTTGAAGTATTTAGTGCATAAATCAATGATAAACTCACACAGGAGGCTTTTACGTTGGCGCACAGGGACGAAGGAACATTCTTGTGTCTTGACCCCCCTATGTGGTCAGTAAAATAAGGTGCTAGAACCCGATATAAGGGGTACAAAAAATCAACGTGGTAAGGTTGGTGCGAAGGTGTGGTGTTGGTTTGAGGCAGTGCACTGGGACACCACGTGGTGGCTGGGCCTACTGGATAAGTGGCGTAACCCATTTGCTCTGGGTACACCCACACTAGGCACGAAAATATTCTAAGCCAGGTTGGCTTAAAACCCCACAAAAACTCACAAGACAACCACCAGGGTGGTACAAGCATCAGGATGGGCTTGGAGAACTTGGAGCAACAAGTGGATGGAGAAGGCTGGAACTCACGTGGCAGAGCCACCTGCCTGTTCAGCCTATAGCATAGTATTGTATGTCGAGATGACATACATAACATGACCGAGCTGTCAGCATAGTTGCTGATCCCCTGTATATGTATACGTTACCTGAGTATCATAGTACCATCCATATGTTTTACATAGTTGACCCCTTGCTAGGCTCAGTGACTAGCTTGTGTGACGTCACGTGATGCTGCATGAGAGCGCTGCACTCCCAGCCTTCCCCTCAGTTCTCCACCCTTAGGTCTACAGGCAACACAGGCAGGCTGGGCCTCTCCCTCTCACACTCTGCTAATATGAGTGTCACCATCCAACAAGTGTGTTTAACTCCAACCATCACATCTCCACGAACCCTCCCAGACATTAGTCACCTTACACCTGTTGCTTCTTGTTCACCCAGCAGTAAGTAGGTACCTGGGTGTTAATCACCTTACACCTGTTGTCCCTTGTTCACCTAGCAGTAAGTAGGTACCTGGGTATTAGTCACCTAATACCTGTTGCCCCTAGTTCACCCAGCAGTAAGTAGGTACCCGGGTGGTAGTCACCTTACAACTGTTGCTTCATGTTCACCTAGCGGTAAGTAGGTACCTGGGTGTTAGTCACCTTACACCTGTTGCCCCTTGTTCACCTAGCAGTAAGTAGGTACCCGGGTGTTAGTCACCTTAAAACTGTTGCTTCTTGTTCACCTAGCAGTAAGTAGGTACCTGGGTGTTAATCACTTTACACCTGTTGTCCCTTGTTCACCTAGCAGTAAGTAGGTACCTGGGTATTAGTCACCTAATACCTGTTACCCCTAGTTCACCCAGCAGTAAGTAGGTACCCGGGTGGTAGTCACCTTACAACTGTTGCTTCATGTTCACCTAGCGGTAAGTAGGTACCTGGGTGTTAGTCACCTTACACCTGTTGCCCCATATTCACCTAGCAGTAAGTAGGAGCCTGGGTGTTAATCACCTTACACCTGTTGCCCCTTGTTGACCTAGCAGTAAGTAGGTACCTGGGTGTTAGTCGACTGTTATGAGTGGCATCCTGAGAGACAAGATTAACCTAAGCTGCCAGAAATGCTCCTCATAACCAGGGACTTTCTATAAACCTTACACTGTGTGGTTAACATGTTATAAAATATTAATTACAAGATCACTAGCATGTCTAGGCATTTCGGCCAGACTAATACTAATTCGTACTCTTTATTCATATAGGTTAAGAAGCAAAACATTTGAATATACATAATTAGATGCATTCCCAATTAGGCACATACATAATCAGATTTATAATAGTGAGATTTACCTGGAGTTTACCTGGAGAGGGTTTCGAGGGTCAACGCCCCAGCTGATCGGTCTGAGACCAGGCCTCACGGTAGATCAGGGTGTGATCAACCAGGCTCTTACTACTGGTCGCACGCAAGCTGACCTACGAACCACAGCCCGGTTGGTCAGGTACTGACTTTAGGCGCCTGTCCAGTGCCTTCTTAAAGACAGCCAGGGGTCTATTGGCAATCCCCCTTATGTAGGCTGGGAGGCAGTTGAACAGTCTTGGACCCCGGATACTTATTGTGTTGTGTGACTTTGTAAATGGTCCAAGTCGGACCGAAACGTCGTCGTAAGCTTCTCTCTTTTATGTGCGGGTTATTTGTGTATCGTTCCAGTCACGGTATTGTGCCTTTTTGTTATTTATTGTGTTGTCTCTCAGTGTACTCGTGGCGCCCCTGCTTTTCATCGGGGGAATGTTGCATCTCCTGCCGAGTCTTTTGCTTTCGTTGGGAGTGATTTTCGTGTGCAGGTTTGGTACTAATCCCTCCAGGACCTTCCAAGTGTATATTATCATGTATCTCTCTCGCCTGTGTTCCAGGGAGTACAGATCAAAGACCTTCAACCGTTCTCACTAATTTAGGTGCCTTATCGTGCTTATATGTGCCGTGAAAGTTCGTTGTACTCTCTCCAGGTCTGCAGTGTCACTAGCCTTGAAGGGGACCGTTAGTGTACAGCAGTATTCCGGCCTAAAGAGCACAAGCGATTTGAAGAGAATCATCGTGGGCTTGGCATCCCTAGTTTTGAAGGTTCTCATTATCCATCCTATTATTTTCCTATCAGATGAAGTGGATACATTGTTGTGGTCTTTTAAGGCGAGGTCCTCTGACATTATCACTCCCAGGTCCTTCACATTACTTTTCCGCTCTATTGTATGGTTATAATTTGTCGTATACCCTGACACATTTTTAATTTCCTCAATATTGGGATTGGATTTGTCTTAGCATGATTCACTGTTTCTGTTAAAGCTCAAATAATGGAAGAGTTTCTTAGGCAAACTTAGGACTAACTTGAGATTTAATAGACATTACCTATATTAGGAATTTTATGTTTTCAGTCATTTGGGTGTAAGTGTAAATTATGGGGTATTACAGATAATGAGAGTAAGACTATATTGTTTTGGATGTGTTCATGATATAAAAAGAACATTAGGTGGTTTTCATTTGGTTAGCTAGTGATGGAGTGTGTTAGGGAGATAAGATGTTTAATGGTAGTTCTGAAAATGGTGACAGAGTCTGCGGTTCTAGAGTTTTCAGGCGGGAGTTCCAGATTTTAGGCCTTTTATGTACATCGAATTTTTGTAGAAGTTTAGCCGGACACGAGGACTGTCATAGAGGTTTTTGTGTCTGGTATTGTGTCTATGGGTCCTATTGCAGCTATCAAGAAAGTGTTTTAGTTCAGGATTAATATTAGAATTTATGGTTCTGGAGATGTAGGTTGCACAGTAGTGGTGTGAATGTTGTGTACAGTAAGTTTAGGTCTCTGAAGAGTGGGGGGGGAGGGTCTTGCCTAGTATTGGATTGTGTGATAATTCTTACTGCAGCTTTTTGTTGGGTTATTATTGGCTTTAGGTGGGTTGCTGCTGTTGATCCCCAGGCACAAATAGCATAGGTTAGGTAGGGATAGATGAGTGAAAAGTATAGTGTGAGTAGAGCTCATTGTGGTACATAATAACGTATCTTTGAGAGGATCCCAACTGTTTTGGATACTTTTATTTTTTTATGTGTTGGATATGGGTGCTGAATTTCAGGTTGATGTCAAGGTGCATGCCCAGGAATTTGCCCTCATTATGTTTAGCAATAAGAGTGTTGTCAATCATAATATTCAGTTGTGCAACACCTGATCTGTTACCAAACATAATATACAAGGTTTTGTCAGTATTAAGTGTAAGTTTATTGGCTGTCATCCAGGTTGATATTTTTAGTAGCTCCTCGTTAAAAATGGTGTTGAGTGAGGCAAGATGTGAGTGGGAGATGACATAAGTCGTGTCGTCAGCAAAGAGAATAAGTTTCAGGTGTTATGATACGTTGGGAAAATCATTGATGTATAAGAGGAAGAGCAGGGGACCAAGGACACTTCCCTGTGGTACTCCAGTATCAAGTGGTAGTGTTGATGAGGTTGTGTCCTTGATAGAGATGTCAACTAAGTCTGTGGTAGCTGTATCATCTAATTGTAGAAATGAAAATTTTTATTGTTATAATAAATTTTTGAGTAAATGATAAAAGGATTAACTAACATGTCGTATAATAAAGTACGGGTGAAGTTCTTCTCTTGTGAATTGTGCTGGTTTAATCTCGTGTGTAATGATGTTACTACATCATGAACCAGACCAGCTAATATTCATTTCTAGCAGGGACGTTTTATGCAGTCTAGATTTTCACTCGTATAGATGTTTTTATCTGTTACATGTCAGGGTTTACCAGGCTGTGTATAGCTATCTGTTGTTGTTTATGCTTATGGCAATGACCGATTGAGTGTAGGTGACTGGGTTTGGTAGTGTGGTGATGGGTAGTGTATGTGACTGGGTAGTGTGGTGGATCTGAGGTCAGTGTGGGACTGAGTAGTGTGAGTGACTGAGAGTGTTGTGACTGGGGTTAGTGTGGTGATGGGATAGTGTGGTGACTGAGCAGTTGTGGTGACTGGAGTAGTGGTGGTGACTGGGTCGTGTGGATGACTGAGTAGTGGTGGTGAACTGGGGTTCGTGTGGTGATGAGAGAGTGTGATGGGTAGTGTGGTGACTGAGCAGTGTGGTGACTGGGTAGTGTAGTGACGAGGTAGTTGTTGGTGACTGGTTAGTGTGGTGAATGAGTAGTTTGGTGACTGGGTAGTGTGGTGACTGGTGTAGTGTGGTGACTGGGATAGTGTGGTGAACTGAGCAGTGTTGGTGGACTGGGTAGTGTAGTGATGAGTTGAGTGTGGTGATGAGGTAGTGTGGTGTACTGAGTAATGTGGTGAATGGGTAGTGTGGTGACGAGTAGTAGTGGTGACATCGAGCGTGTGGTGGACTGGGTTAGCTGTGGTGACTGAGTAGTGTGGTGAACCGGGTAGTGTGTGATCTGGGTAGTGTGGTGACTGGGAAGTGTATAGTGACCGGGTAGTGTATAGTGACTGGGTAGTGTATAGTGACTGGGTAGTGTATAGTGACTGGGTAGTGTATAGTGACTGGGTAGTGTTTATAGTGTCGCGGGTAGTGTATAGTGACCGGGGGTAGTGTATAGTGACTGGGTAGTGTATAGTGACTGGGTAGTGTATAGTGACCGGGTAGTGTATAGTGACTGGGTAGTGTATAGTGACCGGGTAGTGTATAGTGACTGGGTAGTGTATAGTGACTGGGTAGTGTATAGTGACTGGGTAGTGCTATAGTGCTGGTGTAATGTATAGTGACTGGGTAGTTTTATTAGTGACGGGTTGTGTTATAGTGACTGGGTAGTGTTATGTGATGGTAATAAAAAGTTAGTGATTGGGTTTACTATAGTGATGGATTTGTATAGTGACTGGTATTGTGTAGTGATGGGTAGTTGTATTGTGACTAGGTAGTGTATAGTGATGGGTAGTGTATAGTGACGTGGGTAGTGTTATAGTGACTGGGTAGTGTATAGTGACGGGTTTGTTAGTGACAGGTATTTAAGTGACTGGGTGTGTATGTGATGGGTAGTGATAGTGATGGGGGGTTTTATAGGACTGGGTTTTATAGTGACTGGGTATTGTGTAGGACAGGATATTGTTTTAGTGACTGGGTAGTGTATAGTGACTGGGTAGTGTATAGTGTGGTATTATATGACGGGGGTTTGTATGTGACTGGGTAGTGTATAGTGCCCGGGTAGTGTATAGTGACGGGTAGTTTTATAGTAAAGGGATTGTTTTGTGACGGGGTGTGTATAGTGACGGGGTAGTGTTGTGACTGGGTAGTTATAGTGACGGGTAGTGTATAGTGACGGGGTATTGTTTTTATAAGGATATTGTATATGACTGGGTAGTGTATAGTGACTGGGTAGGTTAGTGAGGGGTAGTGTATATACGGGGTGTGTATCCCGGGAGTTTACCTGGAGGTTTTTCGGGGGTCAACCCCCCCGGGGCCCGGTCTTTTGCCCAGCCCCCTGGGGGTTCAGCCTGATAAAACCGGCTGTTGTGCTGGCTGCACGCAAAAAAACGTACGAGCCACAGCCCGGTGATCAGGAACGACTTTAGGTGTTTGCCATGCCAGTTTGAAGACTGCCAGGGGTCTGTTGGTAATTCCCCTTATGGGCGGGGGGCAGTTGAGCTCTCGGGCCCCTACACTTATTTAGGGGTCTTTAAGTGCTAGGACCCCCCTGCTTTTTTGGGGGGATGGTGATCTTTTCTGCCAGTTTTTGCTTTCGTAGTGAGTGTTTTCGTGGCAAGTTCGGACTTTTCCCTCTAGGATTTTCCAGGTGTATATAATCATGTTTCCCCCTCCTGCTTTCCGGGAATACAGGTTTAGAAACCTCAAGGCTCCCGTAATTGAGGTGTTTTATTCCGTTATCGCCCGTGGAAAGTTTCTGTCTTTTTCTGGTCGGCTTTTCCCCTGTTGAAAGGTGTGTTAGTGTGCAGCAAATTCCAGCCGATAAACAGTGCCCTGAAAGTGTCTCAGGGTTTGGCCTCCCTATTTTTTGAAGGTTCTATTATCCATCCTGTATTTTTCTAGCAGATGCGATTGATACAATTTTTGGTCCTTGAAGGTAGATCCTCCGACAAAATCATCCCAGGTTTTTGCTTTGGGTTTTTCGCTCTATTCGTGGCCAGAATTTTTTTTGTATTGGAAGATTTATTTCCTATTTTTACCATTTAGTAATGAAATTTTTCATCGTTGAAATTCATATTGTTTTCTGCAGCCACTGAAAATTGGTTGATGTCCCCTGGAGCCTTGCAGTGTCTGCAATGGGAAGACACTGTCTGCAGATTCGGGGGTATCGCAAAGGAAGACCGGTTTCTGTGGGTCATCCCTTTCTATGTCGGAAGAGGATGGGGAAAAAAGTGGGGCTATACTGTGCCCTTTTGGAACAGAGCTTTTCACCCAGCTGCCCCGGGTTTACTTGTTGACGCTACTCGTGTTCTGTTAGTGGGAAAAATAATCCCCGACGACTTTCCTGTTATCCTTTAGCGCGCATTTTGTAGCTATTAAGCCCTGGTCACACTTGTCGAAGGCTTTTGCAAAGTCTTATATATTAATTTGTATCTTTTTGTTTCTGTGCATCTAGGCCTTGTCGTATGATCCCGTGCTGGGGGAGTGTATAATGTGGATGTGATAGTGATGGGGAGTTAAAGGATGGGGATTGTGTATGACAGGTATTGGTAGTGAAGGGTATTGATAGGATGGGTAGTGTTTTAGTGACGGGTAGTGTATAGGACTGGGTAGTGTATATGCTGGGTATTGTGTAGTGAAAGGAAATTTTGTAGGACGGGTTTGTTAAAATACTGGGTAGTGTATGTGACGGGGAGGTATTACTGGGGAGGATTGTACTGGTATGTATATGACGGGTAGTGATGGACTGGGTAGTGTATGTGCTGGGGGTGTATAGTGAGGGGAGGTAGTGACCGGGTATGTATAGTCTGGGGAGGTATAGTGAGGGTAGTGTTAGTGATGGGTAGTGTTTTGTGCGGGTGTGTATAGTGACTGGGGATGTATATGATGGGTATTTATAGTGACGGGTAGTTATAGTGACCGGGTATGTATTTTGACTGGGTTGTGTATGTGACTGGGTAGGTTTGTGACTGGGTTTTTTTGCGGGATTTTTGTAGTGAAGGGTTTTGTGTATGACAGGAAAATTGTTTAAAAACTGGGAGTGTATAGTGAGGGGAGTGTATAGTACTGGGTAGTGTAAAGGATGGTATGTATAGTGACTGGGTAGGTTAGTGACGGGTATGTAATGCTGGGTAGTGATAGTGATGGGGGGTGTTAAATGATGGGTAGTGTATAGTGCTGGGGAGTGTAAGTGCCGGGTAGTGTATAGGATGGGAGTGTTATGACTGAGTAGTGTATAGGGACTGGGGGTGTTTGTGACGGGTAGTGTTAGTGACTGGGGAGTGTATAGTGTGGGGGATTGTGTAGTGACAGGATTTGTATAGTATGGGTAGTGTTAAAGGGCTGGGTAGTTTGTGAATGGGGAGTGTTAAATGACCGGGTTGTGTATGTGAGGGTAGTGTATAGTGATGAGTAGTGTTAGTGACTGGGTATGTATGTGACTTTGGTAGTGTATAGGACTGGGTAGTGTATGTGATGGGTAGTGTTAAGTGATGGGGGTGATGTGCCGGGAGTGTAAAGGGACTGGGTAGTGTTAAAGGGGGGTAGTGTATAGTGACTGGGGGTGTTAGTGCTGGGTAGGTATGTGACGGGGGAGTGTATAGTGACCGGGTGTGTATGTGATGGGTAGTGTATGGACTGGGGAGTGTTAGTGAAGGGGGAGTGTTTTGATGGGTGTGTATATTACTGGGGAGGTATGTGACCGGGGGATGTTTTGTGATGGGTAGTGTATATGAGGTAGTGTATGTGATGGGAGTGTATAGTGACTGGGTAGTGTATAGTGGCCCGGGTTTTAGTGATGGTAGGGGGTTAAGGATGAGTAGTGTATATGACCGGGGAAATGATATGGCTGGGTAGTGTATAGTGATGGGTTTTTGTGTATAGTGACTGGGTAGTTAAGTGACGGGAGTGTATAGTGATGGGTAGTGTTAGGACTGGGTAGTGTAAGTGATGGGTAGTGTTGGATGGGTAGTGATAGTGACTGGGTTTTGTTTTTATAGTGACTGGGTATGTGTGCAGGATGGTAAAAACCTTTGGTAAAAATACCCACAAATTTTGGTTTAGAAAGACAGTAAGCAAACACTATAACAATTTATTTAAAAATTTCGGCCCGGGACCTTGTCACTTCTAACATACAAGGAAAGAAAGACATTAAAATTTTATAGGCGGAGGTGGAAAGTGACGCACGTGACCGAGAATGTCTAAAAAACTAAAAATGGAGAACACGTTGAAGGCCTATGGCCCTGCGAAGCAGGTCCCTTTTAAAAAAAAACTCTGCCCATGATGAGGAGGGTGACGAGAAAATTATGTATCTGTGTTGTTGGGTTTTTGCTGCTTAAGGGATATGTATGCCAATGTTTTTTAAAAAGTGTTTCCTGTGTTCGTTCTATAGTGTCGGTGCGGCGTTTTGTGGGCTTTTAGGCACCGTCGGCGTTGAGTTGGGTTCGGGGGAAACATTGTGCCCCGTTCCATTCATCAAAGCCCCTGGGGTTCTGTGGGGACACAGGCGTACCTTACATGTCTCTGTTGAGGCTTTAAAACATACATAGAACATAAAAAGGAGGAACCTGCACGGCCCGTTTGGGCCCCTATAGGGGCCTTTTTTAATTCATCCCCCAACAAAAATTTGACCAAACCCCAATTTTTTAAAGTACCCAAAAAATAAGCTTGATGTGCAAAATCCCCCTCAAAACCAACCCCCCCCCCCTCATGTACTTATCAACCCAAAATTTTTAAAAACCCCAAAATCCCAGCCCCAATTAACCCCAAATAGGTAATGTTCCCCTCATCAAAAATACCCCCATTTCCAAAAAAACCCAAACTTTTCCCCATGTCCTTTCTAAATTAAAATTTTCTAATTTTAAAAAACCCTTCTGCGGGTTCTCTCTTTGGAGGATATCCTAAAAACCTTTTTAATATCCCCTTTATTAATACCTATCTTCCTAAAGAAAGTGGGAATGAAGACGTGTAACACAAGCCCTTTTCACGTTTCAGTTTCCCTTTTCTTCATCCGGATTGAAAATCAAGGCAAAGTTCCCCAACAAACCGCCCCTGGAAAAAGCCCCCTAAACGTTCATTACTCCATGTGGCGAGTGCCCGAAAACTCGCCGGGCACTTGC
>NW_026510199.1:0-13992 GCF_026875155.1 Cherax quadricarinatus | reverse complement strand
CTAGAAGAAAAAGGCTTCTTTATGATGATAATATTGAGCCTCTTGACTCTCTTGGCAGTAATGTTCCTCAACTCTTAGTTCTGATTGTATAAATTTCTGAGATTCAACAAAACTCTCCTGATGGTCCATTGACATACATGGGTAGAGTTATGGGTACTGGGGATACCATTGACATACATGGGTTAGAGTATGGGATACTGGGGATACCATTGACATACATGGGTAGAGTTTATGGGATACTGGGGATACCATTGACATACATGGGTGAGTTATGGGTTACTGGGGATACCATTGACATACAGGGGTTTAGAGTTATGGGATACTGGGGATACCATTGACATACATGGGTAGAGTTATGGGATACTGGGGATACCATTGACATACATGGGTAGAGTTATGGGATACTGGGGATACCATTGGGACATACATGGGTAGAGTTATGGGATACTGGGGATACCATTGACATACATGGGTATTGTTATGGGATATGGGGATACATTGACATACGGGGTTTAGAGTTATGGGATACGGGGGGATACCATTCTCAGTTCACAGCGACTGTAATACATATACTTTGAAGTTAGTTATGATGGGTTATGTTGTTTAGGTTAGATTTTTGAGTTTAGGGAATCTTACATAGCATGAAGATAAGATAAAAATTTTGAAGTTTAAAAAATGGCTGTGACATCTTTACAAGACGGTAGCTGAGCAGAACTAGGAAGTGCTCACTTGTGCACTTGTTACTGGTGAAAACTTAGCTAGGTTGTGTAGTGAGACTTACCTCGTGAAGCCAGACAATCTTGTAAACCCTGGGGTTGGAGTTGATGGAAAAACTCGAAGTTAGAATCATCTCCCTCCTCTATGTTGCTGAGGTTGAGTGATCGTCCGGGTACACGCGAGCCACAGGTACGTCGCCAAACAAAGGATAACTCAGAAGTTATTGAACACTTGTAAACACACAAGGAAAAAGAAGACTCTTTACAACATCTTTGGATGTGCTATAAAGATCATCATCCTAAAAAAAGAGTGAATAACTCCATATACAACTTGTAAATACGGATTTGAATACGTGGTAATTAGGATGCCATAAGGATAGAAGGTCTTGATATCTGGAACAACCCCAAGACGTAGCAAAACATTAAGGCTCGAGGCTATGGACTGCGATAATGTTGGAATCTAACTTATGTAACCTTTACCTTATATTAAACACTAAGTGGCTGTTAAAATTTTATTAAATCCAACTCAGTCAAGTTTCATTCAGTCACCGAAATGTTAGGTACAACGATATGGGATCCTGCCCAGTTAACCCGGTGATTGTGTAAACTCGTATAATTAAATGTGAAGTTTGACTCCTGGGCGGTCCAAATTAAAAATTAGTGCTATGTAAATTTAAGATCTAGAAGATTTTACTGTGTTATACTGTATTATACTTATACTGTATTGATCACATATTGTGCAAGAAACTTCGTATATCCCACTAACCATGTTGATAAAGGAATTAGTAATTAATGTTTCATAATTGAAATGTTTTTGAAAATAGTATTTATATGTTTTGAAGGCCTTTGGCAAGAGAAATGGATTTTCATTAAAGGGTTTAAAGCCAATTGTTACTATTATGGAATGTGTTTCCATTGGCAAGGCCCAGTAAAGGTTCTTTTAAACTGATTATTGTACCTTTGGACTCTTGATATCTCGGTCTAGAAAAAAAAGACTAAAATCTCATCTCTATCTTAAATCTCTGGTTTACACAACAATCTTAAAAACATCAAACAGAAAAAATATTCCTTTAAACTCTCGTTTAATGGAATGAATACTAGTGTACATACGATCTTGCATTAAAGTCTTCCAATATACAGTAAATTTATATAACAAAAGTTACTAGACTATTGAGTTTATGCAGAAATCGTCAGGGTTGTGGTCAACCAGTTAAAGGCACAAAAACATCAACTTCGCAGAGCTTGGCGAAATATTTTTCTGTAGTTTCGTCTCAAAGAATGACACAGAGATTGCTCAGTACCGAGATAAAATTTTATATAGACATCCATGCTTTGAGCACAGAATTTACCATAATAAACTAACAGTCCACTACACTCAGATTCATTAACTCCATCAACGTTTCTTAGTACTTGTCTAATCTTTGTTGATGAAAGTTAGCAAATGTGGAACAAGGACTAAAGTAAACGCAGTAACATCAAAATTTAAAGTCATTTGGTACGTTTAAAATGCGGTGTCTCCAGAGGATCCATACTATTTTGATGTAAGCATCTAAAACAGTTACCAATCATTGGAGTTAGAAATTTGAGAAGCCTCTTTCCATTAGGTATATGAAGCCAAACCATCTTGACTAATGATGTGTCTGGCAGGATTCCCAGGTTTATCTTTTAATCACCTCATGCAGAAAACGCAAGGAGACCGACCTGGTTAAAAGGGCTGCCAAATAGTTCATCGTTTCCCTCAACCAAGCTTTCAGTTGTTTGTTAAATTATTTTTAACCCTTATCAAGTTGGGAGTCTTTGTTAGAGGTGCGTTTGTCTCCCTATCACAATGCCGTTCATTTTTTTAAATAAAATTTCAGATCAGCCAGGCTGTGATGGATATGTGGGGCAGCGGGCCTCCAGCAACAACAGCCTGGTTGACCAGGCAAGCACCAGACGACCCTGCCCTGGCCGGGCTCAGAGAGTAAATAAACTCTCGAAAACTCTTCAAAAGGTATATCGTAGCATTCGATTTTTTCGGGCCTTCTAATATGTAAGTTCTGGCACTTTATGAGGTCATGGTATGCTTTAATTAAAAGCTTTGGGGGACAGCACCGCTGGTTTTTTAAAAATGACTCATACATCATTCCTTTGTAGATGTTAAACACTATAGGAGTTAAATCATCTTTTTTTTCAAGATTATAGAACCAATTTTTTGAGATCCAAGTAATAATTTTCATCTTTTAGTCGTAACAAAGCTGGACCAAAGCCCGAGGCCTGCCTGTTTTATCAACTAATTCTGTAATAGACAGATTTATAAAAAAAAAAAATCTGGGCAAGCCGGTTGGGACTGATCACTCTGTGCAATGAGATGGTCGAATTTTCTAACATAGCATCGTTCAATCTCAAGTAATCACTTCTTAATTCCATGTTAATGTTTTAAGTGAATGATCATACGAGTTTGGAGGAACTGCTCTGGTAAAGCTGTTGTTGTCTTTTTTTTCATAGTAGTGAAGGATACCCATCTGTTATGTCTTAACATATTAGTTTATTTAGGTTTGTATTGACTTAAAATTATTATTAAACATGAACACATCCGCTGCTCTAGAAAGAATAAAAAGACACAGTATCCTCACTGCACAATACACAAAAACCCTCACTTATGACAACGTTTTTGGTCCGAAACTTCGTCATAAGTTTGAGTCTCCAGCGTGCGGGTTGTGTGTTTACGCTTCAGGTGTCAGTATGAATTTTGCGCTTCTGTTAAAAAAAACTTAATGAAATGGAAGCTTAAAAAGATTGCAACATGGGGGAATCTAATGCTTTACCCGCTTAATATATCAATATATATGAGGGTGTAGTGATGGTTCTTGTGACTGAAAAAAATTGATCCCCGTTGCCTACTGTAAATCAGTAGAAAAATCTTAAGGGTAAAAGAATTTATATATTACCAAAAGAAGTCAACTGCAGTGGTAATTATCACTTAAAATGATTACCTAAAGTAATAATAAAAGATCATTTGAGCAATATAGCATTGAAAAAATCAGTAACATTCAGTTGCTAGTAGTTTTATTAAAACAAAATAACTATTAAAGGCAAAAGGTGAATAAATTAAAAAATTCTTGGTAACCAGCCCACAAGACCTATAACTTAGGCACCTCTTCAAGGGGGGCTCCTTGGCGTGGTTGAATAGGCTCTTGGGGCTGAGGAATTAGACCTGTCGGTCTTCTTCCTCAGACCGAAACCTAAATTTCCCCCCAATCTCCCCCCCCCTATCCCATCCTCCCCTTTTTCCTTTCCTCCTCCTCCCCACCCCTCCCTTTTGCCCTTCCTCTTTTCGGCCTTTGGGATTTCTCCCCCAGGCGCCCTAGTTCCCAGGTAGGGGAAAGGATACCAGGGTCCATCTCATTCCGTTGAGGTTCTTGGCGGGGGGCGTAGTTTGGCCGTGGAATCTGGATCGCCTGGGGATGTCCCCATCCCTCTCCGGTATCCCGGAAATAGCTTTGGGTGTCTTTCAGGCGCGGGTGTATCTCTGGTAGCCACCTTTCGGATTCCGGGGTGGGGCGAAGTAGGTATGGCACGGGTTCCATGCTGCATCTTGCGCTACTAGCGTTGCCCGAGGTCCTCTTGGGCGCGGAGGGAGTTTTCCCGGCCCCTTTTATTCCTCCTGGGAACTATTCCTCCCCGCTCCCCCTTTTTTTATTCTTTTTTTTATTTTTATTTTTTATTTTTTTTTCTTAAAAACAAAAAGCAAAGGAGTAACCTAACCATGGAGAACCCAATCCATGAACCCACTACCCCCCGGGGCCCCCTTTTTGATACCCCACCCCATTCTGACCCTTGTTTTTAGACCACTCTTCGGACACTCCTGATGCTCGTGTACCTCTTGCTGGTGCTGTTTCCTCACCCGCTTCAGGTACCGGGGCTTCGACTGACTCCTTCGATTTGTCTCCCTCTACGGTACGGCAGTTTTCGAATCGCCCACCCATTTCACGCCGGACCAACTCCGGGGCCTACCCCTAAACGTCAACGTCAATCTCCTGATGATGCTCCTTCGTTACCTTCCCATTCTACTCGGAAAAGACCCGGGAAAGTCATGCACTCCCTCTCCACCCTCAGTTTCCGACCACACAATGGACTAAATTTCTTTACTTTAAGACCGACTTCTTCTTCTGCCTACCTTTTTGACCATAGTATTGGCAAAGCGCTCCTGCGTCATGTTGGTAGAGATATTTCATTTCATACTCTCAAGAGCAGTATGCACATCGTCACTGTCCAGAATGCTACCCAAGCTCATGATCTTTCTCTCCTTTCACATATAGATACTACTCCTATCACTATTGAAAAAAATCTTTCTCTCAATTCTTGTAGTGGTACTGTCATTCTGCCCCTACCATAGTCCAAAAATTTTCCCGTCATGTGGCATGACATTCTTGAACAGCTGGAACTCCAGGATCTCCCAATCCTCACAGTAGACACTTATGTCCTTCCTGCCCATGGGCGGAGACGTTGCCCTTGCAATGTAGCTCGTTTAACTTTTGACAGCCGAGAACTCCCGTCCTCTGTGTATGTCGCGGGACATCGGTTACAAGTTCTAAAGGTGATACCTACACCACAACAGTGTAGAAATTGCTGGCGTTTTGGTCACCCAGCAAAATATTGCAGATCTATGGCCGAATGCCCAGTCTGTAGTGCTGACGACCATTCTAATACATCTTGCAGTCAACCTCCATCTTGCCTTAATTGTAATGAAGCTCACCCTTCGTACTCCCGCCATTGCCAGGTCTACTTAAATGAACGTGAAATCCGTTGCCTCAAAGAGGCAGAAGGTCTCCCTTATGCTATGGCAGTTACTCATCTCTGCCTCCAAGGGAGACTACCCCGTGTTTCTTATTCTCATGTTTCAAAACATCCCCACACTTCTGGGGTCCCATCTTCTGCAGCCTCCTCTGTTGTTACCCCTCCCATAGCCACTCTGGAATCTAATCCTTTTGCTGTCCTTGGCTCTGACGTCCCGACTACAACTCGGTCTGTTCTCACATCTTCGCGTCCTTCCTCACAAGCCACAGTATCGAAAAGACCTCGTGCGACACCTAATACCAATCGCCCCTCTACTTCTCAGAAGTCCAAAAAATCCACATTGCTCAAATCTTCTTTGCCCCTTCCTTCCCTTCCCTTCTTCCACCTCTACACTTTACCTTTCCAGTCTCTGGGCCTAGTTCTTCCCCTCTCTCTGGCTCTATTACAAGTGTGGAGATTCACCCTCCTCCTCGTACTATGCCTTCCACCCCCGTCCCCTCCCAAGTTCTCCCTCTTCTGCCACCTCCCAGGTTTCTGCCTCTTCTGCCCCCCCCACACTTCATCTCCATTCCCTTACACTCTTTCCTCCCCCTCTACTTTGATACAGTCCATTACTGTCCCAATCTTTACTCACCCTCCCCCTTCTATCTCCAATATGGTCTCCCATACACCTTTGAATTCAGAAACACTTGAAGCCATTTCAGAATATATTGCAGAGACTAAACCTTCAATGGACACTGATTCCCTTCCTGTTCCTTCTCTTCCCTCTCCTCCACTTCACAACCCCATTCTTCGCAACGCTCGGTTCCTTCGCTGCTTGAACGTTTTCCCAAATTGCCACCACCGTTGACTTTTCTAACCCCTCCTAGCCCGTAGGTGCCTTTCCCTACGGATTCCTGGTATTTTCTTCATCGCCAATCATGGCCTATTTACAGTGGAAAAATCCGCAGCCTCAGGGGTAATCGTGGTGAGTTCAGATGTTGCTTTCCTGGTTTTCCCTGTTGGTGCTTGCTTACAAGAACCAAAATTACACTCGGCTGTTTTTTCCCAAACCCATCTCAGGCTATAATTTTTGTATTCTTTGGATCCTTTCTCAGATGGGACCTTTAATGAAAGTGCCCTTCTTCTACGCAATGAATTCCGTACTGTCAACTATTTGTCCTACCTCGCTGCATTACACTGCAGCCCGTATCCACTTGAATAAGTGGTTTACAATATGTTCTTTATATCTCTCTCCTTCTCGAGCATTTTCTATCCAAGACTTTACCTTTCTTGTTTCATCTTTACCACACACCACTTTGTTACTTGGTGATTTTAACGCCCACCTTTCCTCTGGGGGGGGGGTCTCATTGTGATCACGGGCATCCAGTTGGAGGCTTTTCTCGCCCCTCAACCCCTCCATGTTTTAAATACGGGTACTTCCACCCATTTTGATCCTCGTACTCATACTGTCTCTTGCATCGATCTGTCAGTCTGCTCTTCCTCCACTGCACTAGACTTCACCTGGTCTGTTCTACCAGACTTACACGACAGCGATCATTTTCCAATCATTCTTACTTCTCCTTCCTATTCACCACCTCTTTTCCGTAGCCCTCACTGGCAATTTGATCGGGCAGATTGGGATCTTTACTCGCAGCTCACTGCTTTTAGTGAGGTTCCTTCTTCATCCTCCATTGATGAGCTCCTACACCTCTTCTCGACGTCAGTTTATACCGCAGCTTCTCATTCTATACCCCAAACCTCAGGCAGGCATTCTCAGAAGTGCATGCTTGGTGGTCTCCTGTTGTGCTGGGGCAGTACGTTTAAAAAGCACTGCATGGGGCAGGTACCGATACAATAGAACCGCTGAGAGACTTCTTGATTTTAAACAGAAGCATGCGATCACTCGTCGTGTTATCCGTGAAGCTAAACGCACTTGCTGGCGAGACTATGTTTCCGCCATCACCTCTGCTTCCTCTATGAGTGCCAGTCTGGAAAAAAGTGGGGAAATTGAGTGGTAAATACTCTCCTGACCCGGCTCCTGTTCTACGGGTCGCTGGTGTTGATGTAGCAAACCCTCTCGACGTTGCCATTGAACTTGGCACACATCTGGTCCGTATTTCCCAGGGGCTCCATCTATGCCCCTCGTTTCTTTCTTCAAAGTCTGCCAGAGAGTTAGTACCTTGGACTTTTCTTCTCTCAGAGAAAAAACAGTATAATGTGCCTTTTACATGGAGGCAACGCTCTCAGCTTCCCGATCATCGGCAGCGGGGCCCTGACGACATTCATATTCGTATGTTACAACATTTACATCAGTCAGCCCTTGTAGTCCTCTTACACCTCTTCAATCTTATTTGGGCACAAGGATTTCTTCCCCAGCTGTGGAAATCTGCCATTGTTCTCCCTTTCCGCAAACCGGGTACTACGGGAAACATGATGCCTCCCACTATCGTCCCATCGCTCTTACTAGTGCAGTTTGCAAAGTGATGGAACGTCTCGTAAATCGACGTTTAACGTGGTATTTAGAGACGCACAACAGTTTTCCCCCACTAGTCAGTATGGCTTTCGTTAAGGGCCGTTCTACCATAGACCCTTCTACGCTTGGATACGTATGTTCGTAATTTCCTTTGCGAATAATCACTCGGTTATGCCCTATTTTTTTACCATGAGAAGGCATATGACACAACTTGGAGGTATAATATTTTGGCCCAGGCCCACTCCTTAGGCCCGAGGCAATCTTTCCATCCTTCCATAAGAATTTTTAATGACGACATTTCCGTGTTCGAGTCAAAAATGTTTTTCCCCGGACTTCGTTTCCCAAACTGAAGGTGTCCCCCAGGGATGTGTTCTAAGCACAACACTTTTTCTCCTTGCTATAAATGATTTGACCTCTGTTCTTCCACCCAATATTTGGTCATCACTCTATGTTTGTTGCGGCCCCTGCCAAACTAGCGGTTTAATAGTTAACCTGCCGGCCGGAGTACCACTGGGTGCGTCATCAAACCCAATGTGGGGGCTGTGAGCCGGCCTTAGAGCAGTAAGAGCCTGAGTGCCTCACGGTACACACCTAAACAGTGGTACCTGACCACCGAAGGGTACACGTCTACTGGCTTTAGTAACAGTATGTACCAGAGCGCCTCGCTGTACACATCTAAGCAGTAGGTACCTGACCACCCAAGGGTACACGTTTTACTGGCTTTAGAAATATTATGTACTGAGGCCTCGCTGTACACACCTAAGCAGTAGGTACCTGACCACCGAAGGGTACACGTCTACTTGCTTTAGAAATATTATGTCCCTGAGCGCCTCGCTGTACCCCCCCTAAGCAGTAGGTCCCTTCCCCACCGAAGGGACACGTTACTGGTTTTTTAGAAATATTAGTACCGAGCGCCCGCTGTAAAAAACCCTAAGCAGTGGTACCTACCACCGAAGGGTACACGTCACGGGTTTTCAACATTAAGTACCGAACTCCTCGGGGGTCCGTCTATGCAGTAGGTACCACCACCGAATGACCTATTACTGGTTTTTAGAAGAACCGCTCACCGCAGCCACTGAGTTGGGGGCCTCATTACTTGAGGGCCCGCATTCAGTGAGCTTGCGCATGGTGTTCGGTTGGGGTGTGCAACCGCCTTTGGAAAATTTTACTGGACTCCCCGGTGATGTCTGTGGACTCCCGTCTCGTTGATCAACTGTGGGCCGGGGTGTCAGATGCTGTTTAGTGGGCCTTACTGAAGAAAAGGTTGGAGTGTTACATAAATGGCCAGGACCGTATGTGACACTGAGGGACGTACGATGGAGGGGAAACCCTGGATTGCACAGGACGTAGTGGAACACTGAGATGAAAAGGGTGTCGTGGGACAAAAAGATGGCCCCTGGTTGTGTGTACACTGAACAGTGTGGTGAAGTTCGTGTGTGAGGGGCAGTTGATTGTAATTTTTTATTATAAAAATTTTATTTAAAATTTTATTGTTTTGCATAGGATATATATTTAGTACAGTGTGTCAAAAATTTGTACCCTTGTAGGGTTATTAATTATATTTTAGAAAAATGCTGATTATAATTTATTATTGTAAATGTACATATTATTTTATATCTGTTAAAAAACTTGCCCAAAAGATAGTTGTTTTTTATATATTAAAAGATTAATTTATTTTAATTGGTTTTTATTTTCCCGAAACTCTTTTTTTTCAAAAAAAGTAAAATTTAACATCTCTCTTTTCCCTTTTAAAAATTACTTTTTTGTAAATATGGGGGCCTGTCCGGGGGAAAATGTTTTTTAAAATGTTTTCTGGAAATCATAGCCCAGCCAACATTGTTCACCAGAACACCAACACCCAAATTTTCCCCAATTTTCGGACCCCAAATTTTCAAAAAATATCCTTTTTGTGAAGTCAACATCAAGATTTTTGTGTCAACACCTTATTTGCTATTGATCTTCCCCTCTTTTATCGAAACTCGATTTGGTGCCAGATTTTTTCAGGGGCCTCTCCTGCTCTCTCTTTGCCTTAAACCCTTCCATCTCCAAGGATTACGTTTCGCCTTGGTGCTTTTCGCTTTTCCCCCAAGTTGAGGGGTCTAGCAGAAGCAAATTTTTCCACCCTTGCTGATGCCGGTTTGCCCATTGCCTTCGTACATGTCCCTCTCACGTCTCCAAAACCCTTCCTTTTATAGAAGGTCCCGTATTAGTAAAATTTTGGGTTCACCCCCCCTTTTTTTGCTCCTCCCTTTTCTTTTCGCCTACTTCCTCTTGTTTTCCCCCTTTATTATACCTTTATTTTCATGTAGCATCTACTTTTCCCTACCCCCCTGGGAAGTTCCGTGTTCGGGTCTGTTCTTTTTCCCCTCCCGTGTCGAAAGCTCAATCCTCGGTGGCTTCCCGCTCCCCCTTTTTCTTGACACTTCCACTCCCCTTCTCATGCCATTGCTGTGTACACAGATGGCTTAAGTCTTCAGACGGCGTGGTTCGCAGCCTGTTTCCCCGGGCAGCATCGTGGCGGGGGGGGCCCTTTACTGTCTTCGGCTAGCTTTTTAGCTGAATTGTATGCATTCTTGCAGCACTTACTTTGCATCTATGCCCGTGTCATCTTTGTGGTAGTCTCAGATCCCTTAGTGCTCTACAGGCTAACGAAAATTTGATACATTCGCACCCCCCAGTTCTCCCTATCCAACTCTGGTACGCCGTATCTCTAGAAGCATAAAGATATTTTTTTTTTTGGGTCCCTGGTCATGTCGAGTACAGGGCGGAACGGCAGACCTGTGCGCGGTAAACAGTACTGACCCCCAATTTGTATAGAGGGTTCCATTTTGGATATTTTGCTGCAATAGCTTTTCCCCCCTTACGCCGTTGGCAACAACGTTGGTCAACTTGCTTGGGAACAAACTTATTTTTATTTAAAAGAGCATAGGTTTCTGGCTCTTTTTGTCATCAGTGCCCTGGTTTGGGGGGGGCCCCTCTCTCCTGTCTTTGCATTGGCCACACTTTCTTACTCACGGGCATCTCTGGGGAGGCACCTGTACCCCTTTTGAGCAGTGCAAGTTCCTGTATCATTAGCCAATTCTGTTAGACTGCCCCCTTATCAACGAGCACGCGAATTTACCTCCAACGCCCCTCTTTGTTTTTTTTAATACTCCTTTTTTACCTTCCCTTCTTGTGATGGACCCCCCCTTTAATCCTCTCTCTCATTGACTTTTGACAACGATGATTACCCAAAACCTTTATATGATAACTTATGCATCCCTCAGCCCTTTCTAGCTCAGTCTTTGCTGCCCTTACCCTTTCACCATCCACTTCTCCGCTGTTATCCGTATCCTATTACTCATCCACCTCCCTTTTGCCACCTGATGCCCCCGCCCTTTTTCCTGCCGTGCAGCGCTGTATGCCCTTATGGTTAGCGCTTTTTTTTTTTATTTAATAATGATAATTTTCTAGCAGCATTGAAGGGGAAGATCTTTAAAAACTTACCTAGAGTTTCTTTTTTTTCGTTCTTCTTCCTCCAACTTCTCAACATTATTTCCCTCATAACTCAAGAACGCTTTGTCCAATCGTCTTTAAATTTTCAACATTTGTGTACGGTAACGGGGACCAAATTCTTGTAATAATTGTCACGTTCACGTTCCCTATCACCAAGTTAATGACCACTTTCCCAGCATGATGGAATGGTTCATGAACACTTTCCCAGCATCATGGAATGGTTCATGAACACTTTCCCAGCATCATGGAATGGTTCATGAACACTTTCCCAGCATGATGGAATGGTTCATGAACACTTTCCCAGCATCATGGAATGGTTCATGAACACTTTCCCAGCATCATGGAATGGTTCATGAACACTTTCCCAGCATGATGGAATGGTTCATGAACACTTTCCCAGCATCATGGAATGGTTCATGAACACTTTCCCAGCATCATGGAATGGTTCATGAACACTTTCCCAGCATCATGGAATGGTTCATGAACACTTTCCCAGCATCATGGAATGGTTCATGAACACTTTCCCAGCATCATGGAATGGTTCAGGTACGTTCCACAATCTTAGTGGAGTTGTTTCTAACGTTCAAAAAAGGTACCAAAAAAGTAGATGGAAATTAAACAGTTTTAGGAGAAAATGACGTTGAAGTATATTCAGTCTACCACTTGTGAACGTCTTCAATATTTAATGAGTGATGCATCTTAGGGTCAGGATAGTAACTATAATGTTTCGTTTACGTAAAATAGTAAATACGAATTTGTAACTGCTAGAATCGACGCCATAACTGGAGAATGACTTTTCTGATTGGCTTCAAATTTTCACCATTGGTGTGGTTTTGTGACACAAGGTTCACGATGCTATTGGGTGCCGTAAGTCACCCAATAGCATCTTTTTGGAGGAAGGGGGTAAGAGGGGTTTTGTGTGCGAGGGACTTGGACTTCCAGCAAGCGTGCGTGAGCGTGTTAGGAGCGAACGGAGACAAATGGTTATTGGAGTGCTGTTGGAGTGTGAGCAAAGTAATATTTATGAAGGGATTCAGGGAAACCGGTTAGCCGGACTTGAATCCTGGAGGTTGAGAGTACAGTGCCTGTACTCTGTTGCAGTTTTTATAAGTGTAGTTTTGGTACTCCTCTGGCAAGACAGTGATGGAGTGAATAATGATGAAAGTGTTTCTTCTGTTTCTCGTCACTCTGCCTTGGTGGGACACGGCCGATGTGTTAACAAAAATAAATAAAAATCATATTCAATAAAGATTGTTTTTTTCTGATTCATTTTAAAATATTATTGATGATACATTATATAAGAAGGATGATAAACCATAAGATTAATTCGAGTTGGTGAACATTTGAAATTTTACTGAAGCAATTAAAAATTTGTAATCTTTGGAATCAGATCAATTACTAAAGATTACCTTTTCGGATCGGCTTCAAACTTGAACCATTGGTGGCCTAAAACATAGCTTGTCACTTACTATGAGCTGTGTAATTTTAATTTGCCAGTTTTATTAAGTAAATTGTTTCCAGTTTCGTAACTAGATAATGTCTCTTTTGATCGTCTTCAAACCCTTAAAACTGGCGTGTCTTATTTGCAAGTATTTTTGTGTTAATTTTATTCTGTATAGGTGCCAGTTTGCCAACTCTTTTGTCAGTTTAATTAAAGTTTAATTTTTAAAAAAATATAAAATTTTATTTTTTTCTTGCGGGATTGTGGAAAATTTTAAATGGAATATAAATGAGAAAAGAAAACTGGAAAAAATAAAAATCCTTGAACTGTTGTTGTTAATGGTGAGTGTTGATGTTATTGTTAATGGTGAGTGTTGATGTTATTGTTAATGGTGAGTGTTGATGTTATTATTAATGGTGAGTGTTGATGTTATTGTTAATGGAGAGTGTTGATGTTATTGTTAATGGTGAGTGTTGATGTTATTGTTAATGGAGAATGTTGATGTTATTGTTAATGAGAATGTTGATGTTATTGTTTAATGGTGAATTGTTTGGTATTGTTAATGGTGAGTGTTGATGGTAAATTGTTAATGGTGAATGTTGATGTTATTGTTAATGGAGAATGTTGATGTTATTGTTAATGGTGAGTGTTGATGGTATTGTTAATGGTGAATGTTGATGTTATTGTTAATGGAGAGTGTTGATGTTATTGTGCCACTTTTAATATCGAAATGGTATTGTATTATTTTATTTTATTCCATTAGTTTTCTGTGAGGCTGCTGGGAGGAATCTTGATCTCGTTGTTTACATCGATTTTGATTGACTTACATTCCACCCCTCCGGGTATTGCGCTCTCGTCTAATAAAATGATAACAGCTATTGTGAACGGCATCAATCTTCAATGATTGATGCTTCGTGTGAAATGGATGGAAGTTGTTATTGGTTTAGGCTGTGTAGGCACAAATTTTGTTGGATTCTGTGTAATAACTGGAAAATGCATCTTCTGGTCGGCTTTAAACTTTTAGTGTTGTTTTTTTCCTCAAAAGGAAACGTCTTTTGAGGCCCCGGGCATCGACGAGGCATTCCGGCTTTCCCCCTTCCCTGCTT